>WOGO01003607.1:0-14149 GCA_015342085.1 Leptinotarsa defecta | reverse complement strand
AATAATTACGTCTCTTTTCATATAATATTTGAGTGCGCTGTGAAAAATCCAATGAAAATCTTTTGATATTACACATATTATCTGATTTTTCCCGTTAAACTGCAAAACTTGTGCATTTCACTCGTTATTATAAAAAAGTTTTCCTAAGTATGATATAGCATTTGCGATCAACAAAATGTTGGTTCTGAATACGACCCTCACCAATTCTTGGGATTTTCAATGTCACGTGCGAAGAGCATGTCAATGTTTACATCCACTCTAACTTGAATTTGATTTAGATTTGGAATGCGATGTGATACCTACTTTTTCGATAATTCTGGTGAATAGATGGTGAAAATTTAATGCGAATTACGGAATTAAACGATCTGGGGGTTTTGTTTGATCAAGAACTCGCGTTTTCCAATCATTTTCGAAATGTAAAATCAACTTCAATGAGGAGTCTGGGTTTCTTGATACGCAACTGCAAGGAATTTGAGACCTTTCTTTGAAAACAGTTTACTTAACACTGATCAGAAGTAAATTAGAGTACTGCAGTATCGTTTGGAATCCGTCTCACATGAAACATGTAACTAGTTTAGAAAATGTTCAAAAAAATTTTTTTAAATATGCATATTTGAACAACATGGTGCTTATCTCAAGAGGGGTTATAGCTATGACTCATTGTTGGACGAGTTCCAAATGATATCTCTAAAAAAATTCAGACAAGCCGAGATGTGTGTTTTGCACATAAAATGATTCATGGACAGATAGATTGTTCGTCTCTATTGTCTCAAATACTATTCAGTGTACCACGTTTTTCTTCTAGATTCTGTAGCACATTTCATAGTCCAGTTTCCAATACACTAGAAGTCTCAATGATGTTCCTAGTGTAGATATATTTTTTCCAACGTTCAAACAATTCAAAAGACAGATTCTTCGTTTCATTCAAAATTAATTTTACTATATGTATAATTATCATATTTCTAATTGTATACATCTGTAAATGAGCTTTTTAGCTTACTGGATGTTTCGAATAAATAAATAAATAAATAAATTACTGACAGTCAGTGTCTGTGTTCGTGTCAGTTTTGGTATGATTTGAAGTCAAAGTGCAATTTCACGTGAGTTTATTAATAAATGAATTTCCAATATGTTTCTATAGACTTCAATGGTGACACTTTAAATTTTACAAGCTATTCATTAAACATGCGGCAAAAAATTAAGGGACTATGCCTTGAACTATTCTGAAGATATTTTGTCCTTTAATGATTTTTGATAGGGCGCTTTATTTCAAAAAGGATTTCAAAAACAATAATTTTAGTATTTCAATTATTAACGTAGCCGTACTACACTGGAACTACCAATTTCGTTGCTACCTATCAAGAACATTTCAATTACTACAATGAATTTATCTTTGAAAATCTCTCAAAAATGTACGAAAATCAATTTTTGTGAAATGCGTTTTATTCTACAGGCTGCCCGACATGCAGAAAATTTTAAAGTTAATTTTGAGCGTTGATCCTTATTTCAGCAGAAACTTTTGAACAATATGCTATTCTGTCGTCATCAGTAAGTAAATCAGTCCTTTCATTCTGTCCAAATCAGATTTCGAGTTTATATGAAATAGAAATGAAACTGGTCCAAACACGTATCCTTGCGGAACACAATGATCAAAGTTCCTCAACCGAATAGTCATATGAAATTCCAACTCTTCAAATTTCCAGCTTTTTGGCCATGAACCCGGCGCTGAACTTTCCCGGCGTATCCCGGAGCTTCTTCGGCCCCGATGGGGGGCTCCCCAACACATGTGACGACCACGACCCCGACATCCTCAATCCCATCATAACGGGAACATGGCTGCCGGAAGCTATGGGCGGCATGCAGGGAAAGAGCGTCGTCTTCGCAGAGACGCAAATCGTGCAGGAGTCGATAACGATTCCGGGGTCGGACTTGCACATTCTGTATCAGAGTTCGCAGGCAACGGGGTATCTGAGTACTATTTATATGAAGCTGACTGGACCTACGATTCCTGAGAGTTTAACTCATGTTTATATCAGGTGAGGGGAGGTTTGAACTCTGTTTTGTATCAGTTTGGGTGCAGGATAGATAGGACAGTGAGGAGTATTTGAAAATTTTAAGGGAAAATATTGAAAAAAATTATTGAGGCAGGCCACAAAATATTGATTTTTTTCATATTTATGTCTCTTCACATTCTCAAGATCAAAATGGTTCTCGAAATCAGTATTATCAATTGAAAAATATGTGTTGAGGATTCATCCAAATTTTCTTTTCATAAACGTTAATCTGTTTCTATTATCAAATCAAAGTATGCTTCATTACCCAAGACCTGAACATGTTATTGACGAAGTCTGGTATATCAGACATTGAATTAACAAATATAAACTATAAAATAATGCTTAGAGACGAGAGCAGAGTATATGGCAGAACAATATTAAACCCAGGTGCACAAATACAAATATAAGTACATGAATATATGAATATTGAGTAAACATATAATGCCAGGTAATGAACATTGATAGCCATTTCTTGTTGTCAATAACTTGTTCACACAAAACTACATGCCAAATACTTGATAGAGCCTTGGTAGAATTCATCCACACTGTAATTGGGCCTCCCAACAAGGAATTCTTTCACTTTCTTTCTGAATTTCTTTTCAATATATATTTGTCTCAAATTAATGGAAACGTGATTAAATAACTTCTCGCTATTGAAAATAATAGAAGTTTGTGTAAAGGCTAGAGTAGGTGCTGGAAGGGAAATGAAGTAAGACTGAAGTGTGCTATAAATTGAGATGGTATTAAAATGATTTTTATATTTTTTGTGGATATTCACACTGTTTCCAAAATAAAGAAATATGCTAAGGTCAGATTTTGTTGCTTGGGCAGCATGAATCCCTGTAGCTAGCCTTGCATAAATATCTGATGGATCTTTTTTGAAAAAAAATTATGCACAGTTTCCCCAGAAACAAACTCGATAACGTAAAAAGGACTCAATTTGTGTAACATAAACTGATCTTGTAATAGCAGTGTCTAACTTGTAACAACTCTCACTGCATGACATCCTGCTGCTAGGTTTTTACATAAGTAGTCGACATGGAAATCAAATTCAAGATTTTCATCAATGAAGAGCCTTAAAAATTTGTTTTTTTCCAGATTTTCAATTTTCACATTTGTTTTGTCGATGTTGAATGATGAAAGATTAGAATCACACCACTCTCTTACCCTTCTTATGTCGACGATGATTTGATCAAGTAAATTCGAGGCGGCATTACTATGCCAGAGGATAGTGGTGTCGTCAGCGAAACATGGACTAAGTCATTGACATAAATGAGAAACACCACCGGCCCCAAAACGGAACCTTGTGGGACCCCACTGCCCATGAAACGTTCCTCTGCGAAATTCTGTAATTGTACCTGAGAGTAAAATTCATAGTTTTGGAGTTGTTGAGAGGTGCCATTCAGAATTCAAGGACAAATATTCAGTTGATCCTTTCCATTTTTTTTCCATTAGTTATGCAGGGTGTTTTCTAATTGCTGAGAAGTCTGAGGCCACGTTCGTATAAACATGGGTCCGTAAATGTATTTTTGTCAAGATAATTGGGTTTAACAATTCCTGAAGTATTCAACTGTCTTAGATTCATCAAAAGCAATCGATACCGTTGAACACGGCATACTTTTGGCTATCCTACATGACATTGGAATCAAAGGTGCATCCTACAAATAATTCAAAAGTTATTTGAGTAACAGAAAACAAAAAGTAAAAAATCGGAAATATAACAAGCAGAGTACCTCAAGGGACGGTACTAGGACCTGTGTTATTTGTATTATATATGGATAAACTCTTTCTACAAAAAAAGGGGGACAAATATTAATATGATACACGGTATGTTCTAAAAGTCAAAGCAGAAGATGACTTGAAAATTTTAAAAAAATGGTTCGATAGTAAGTAGACTACTCTGGTTGTACATTGAAAATACACATTACTTACTGTTCAGTGTTCTTGAAACTTATTCCCCCCACTATAACTCAACCATTTAACAAGATTTGAAAATTGAACTTGTGAAAAAAATTACGAACTTACCTGAATTTGATAGAAGTTCCTCAAAAAAGATTCCTCAAAATGATTCTACAGGAAGATCTGAAATATTCTAGTGATTTTATTTACTCTGAAACACAAGTGATGTACCTTAGATAACTCTGTACCGTACAAGTATGTATTGAACAATTTTTGAGCAAAGAAAAATCAAAAGTACTCACCCATTTCTACATTACGAGACAGAAAAATAGGTATGTTATTCCAAAAATTAACAAAATAGTCAGACGAAAAAGTTTCAGTTACATAGCCCCGACATTGTTCAATTACCTGCTGGGCACTTTGAAAATTGAACCATCTCTCAAAAAATTCAAGAAACATTTGAAAACACTCCGGAAAGAAATAGAAAGAAAGGAAATACGTTGAATCGTAGAAGATTAAAAAAAGTGTTGAATGCTTTCATTTATATAAAGATTGTACTGTCATATGTTTGTTGTTTTTATTTCATATTGAGTGTATTTCATTCAGTGACAATTTATTGTCCTACGTTATTGTAATTTTCATTCATACAAAAGTGTGAGTTATAAATATTAATTTTATTTCATTTTCAGAAGTTTCATATGTTTATTGTGTTCATTTTATTCAGTTAATTTTATTCTATTTGATATCGATCATACTATATTTGACCCATATTGCTTTTTATTGTCATTCAAAAATATCATATACAGATTCGAAATATTATTTCCCAAGGAAGGCTAAACATAAAATATTTCAAAACCAAAATAGTATTGAACTCAATAATTTGACTTCTACCAGTTCTATTTTTTTTATGGTCTACTGCGCCGAAGGGAAACAAAGACCATAAAAAAAGAGAAGAAGAAGAAGTTCTATTTTCAACCAAAAATTGTCATCTCCATCTAATCTCATTGTTAACAATTGACTTTCCCGGTCGAACTGAAATCTTTGAAGAGTACTTTAGCGACAAAATCCATATAGATTCATAGTTAATATATAATTTTTGGGAAACAGGCAAGTTATTATTCTAATATGACTGTACTATATAGTTAGGCTGAGAATCTTCACAATCTTTTCTGTTGAATTTTTTTCAATCACGACATCAATGGATTACTGCGGCTTATATAAAAAAGAAAATTCCGTAAAAATTACTGTTTTCCAATAGGGTGGAAGTGGAAGGTTCTCTACACACAAAAACGTATGAAGCTGATCCTAACCTGACCCACACTTTTGCCTGGAGTAAGCGGAATATTTACAAACAGAAAGTCTACGGTATCGTTCAAGCGAAAGTCTCGATCGGTTATCAACACAGCACCTGCTTGGAGCCTGTTTGGGAGACGCAAACGACTGACATCAAAGGATTCGATGTCGACATATCGGATATTGGAGGCTGGGGATTGGATATTCACCACCATTACAACTTTCACGAAGGTAAACAAACTGCGTTTCTGAATGTTATATATTTCCACTTCAAACAAAACATTTATTTTCGTGGTACTGAGACGAGTAGTTTTCGCCCAGACTACACTTTTGAATGTTTTTCCATTAAAATGTTACCCTCTACCTTCGTTAAAAAATATAACTTACGCTTCCGCCAAAAATATAAACTGGTGCTCTCGCCAAAAATTCGACATGTAATTGATAATGGTTAGAGCTTTGTACAGGTGTGGTGGTATTATATTTTGTAGATCAGTGAATTTTTAGTCGGTTAGTTAATTGATATTTCAATGAATTCCTTTCATCATAATTTAGTTTTCATCCAGACTGAGCTTTTGAATGTGAATCCACCAAAATGTTAACATCTACCTCCGCCAAAAATTGAAACTAGTGCTTTCGCCAAAAATTGTACGTATAATTATTGATTGTAGAACTTTTGTAAAGGTGTAGTGGGATTACATTTTCAGTCACTTAGTGTAATACTATTTTAGCGACTTTTTTCTGTCACAATTCAGTTTTCTTCCAGACTGTGCTTTTAAATGTTTATCGACCAAAATTCTAACATCTACCTCCACCAAAAAGTCGAACAGACGCTTTCGTCAAAATTTTGGGCTGGTGCTTTCGCCAAAAATTCGATATGTAATTGAACATAATTGTAGACCTTTATACAGGTCTAGTACTATTACATTTTTCAGATTAGTGAATTTTCAATCAATTAGTGTAATACTGTTTTAGCGAATTCCTTCTATCACAATTGAGTTTTCGTCCAAGCTACACTTTTGAACCAAAATGTTAACCTCTGCCTTCGCCAAAAATTGAAACGAGTGCTTTCGCCAAAAATTTGACGTGTAATCAATGGAGAACTTTCATAAAGGTGTAGTGGGATTACATTTTTTTAGTTCACTACATTTTCAGTCACTTTGTGTAATGATATTTTAGCGAATTCCTTCTATCACAATACAGTTTTCTTCCAGACTGCGCTTTTAAATATTTATCTACCAAAATGCTAACAACTATCTCCGCCAAAAACTTAAACTGTCGATTTCGACAAAAATTCGACATATGATTGAACATAATTGTAGACCTTTATACAGGTCTAATTGTATTACATTTTTCAGATTTGTGAATTTTCATTCAGTTAGTGTAATAATATTTTAGCGAAATCCTTCTAACACAATTGAGTTTTCATCCAAGCTGCACTTTTGAATGTGTATCCACTAAAATGTCAACCTCTACCTTCGCCAAAAATTGAAACTGATGATTTCGCCAAAAATTCGACACATGATTAAACATAATTTATACAGGTATAGTGGTATTACATTTTTCAGAATAATGAATTTTCATTCAGTTACTGTAATAATATTTCAGCGAATTCTGTCTATCACAATTGAGTTTTCGTCCAGGCTGCACATTTGAACGTGCATCCACCAAAGTATTAACCTCTACCTTCGCCAAAAAGTAAAACTAGTGCTTTCGCCAAAAATTTGGCGTGTAATCAATGATTGGAGAACTTTCATAAAGGTGTAGTGGGATTACATTTTTCAGTTCACTACATTTTCAGTCACTTTGTGTAATAATATCCTAGCAAAATCCTTCTATCACAATTGAGTTCTCGTCCAGGCTGCGCTTTTGAATGTGTATCCATCAAAATGTTCACCTCTACCTTCGCCATAAATTGAAACTGTGCTTTCACCAAAAATTCGATATGTAATTGATGATTGAGGAACTTCATACTGGTGTGTGAGATTACATTTTTTAGTTCAGTAAGTTTTCAGTCAGTAAGTGTACCACTATCAGATCAGTAATAACATAAACACTTTTCACATACTATCATTAATTTTTATTCGTAATTGAAAAAAATCCGAAATTGCACTTATTACCAATTAGCGGCAAAAACAACAAAAAAAGTTGTTTCTTCTGCAACTTAATCATCACATAAAAAATGATACAGTTATTTCGAGTTCACTCCTTCTTGAGATGCTGTAGAATTTGTAGGTTCTCATTATTCATAATTAAGAAAAATTCCAAAAACTTTGCGGTTCCTCAAAAAAAATAATGAAAACTTGACTTTCCATAATGAATACATTATATACCTCATTCATTCTTCTGTAAATGGAAAAAACTACTTTTTACCAACTTCAATGACGTCACTGTGTACAATATATCCAAGATGAGAAATGTTAGTATGGGAAAATGGAAAATCATAAGAGAAAAAAAATTTGGTGAACTAAAAAAAAAGGTGCCTACTTTTGAGCTCAATAAAATGGTGATAACTTATGGAAATCGCTCTAATCAAATTTTTGAGGTGAAGTTATCTCCAAAATGGCTAACTCAAACAGCGACTTTTTTCGATATCAAAAATTTTGAAAAACATATCATGAAGTTTTTTGGGAGTAGACGAACTGGTCATTGCTGGTTTAGTAAGTTTCAGTTTATGGGTTGCTATCCTATCATGAATTGATAGCAAATTCAACTATGAAAACGTCCACACGTTAAGTTTTGAAGAGTATCGGTTCTTTCATAGTTGTGTCAATTTTTTTCCAGGGGGCTCTACAACAGTTTCATAACTGCGGCTTTCACCATGAAATTAGACCCGCTGGTTTCGTCATAATATTTGGCCCGGTTCTTTCGCCATAAAATTAAGTCTGGCGATTTCGCCATTAATTTGATCCAGCAGTCTCCACCATAGATTAAGAACTTGATAGCCAAGCAATTTGACAAAACACTGGAAAATCATAAAAGTTAAAAATTATTGTACAACTATGTTTAGTCAAACTTGTTTCATAGACAGTTATATAAAAAAATTAAAAGGAATTGAAATAATGCTATAACGCTTATGGTAAATGTGCATATGTATACATATCAGAAAAATGTAAGATTCAAAATAGCATTCACAAAAACAGGAAAACATCTCTGATTATAATGTAAGCGTTCAAAATTATTTATTAATGGAATCTTGGATGAGTTTATATTTTCTATTTTCATATATTGAATTATAAATTCTTCTGATTTCACCACATACGTTGATTTTCCTTCCTGATTTTCTTGTGATATATTGTGTTTTTCAAGAAATTTTGAATTTTCCACAAAATAAATTACTGTTAAAAACTATGATACAAACGAATTTTGGGTGAAAAGTCGATATATCAAGATGAGATGGGATCATTTCATATAATCCAAATTCAGGTAAAATGAAAAAGCACTATTCAACGAAATTCAATAGCAAATAAAAAAATCCAATTAGTGGATATTTACAGTCGATATCGTCCACTGTTAACTTTGAATTCGTTTATAACATAAAAAACAAAATAAATTATCTGGAAAAGGCGAATCATCCAATTTGCCCAAAAATTTCACTGCGTTTTAAAAATATCTAGGAGGTTTACCCAACCTGTCAGTAACACATCATATCAATAGTTCTGTCTACATACTCTTCAAAAATATGGAATAGATGAAAATATACTCCTTTTTGGGAAACTTCCATATCACCTCCATATTTGAATAATTCCATGTTTTTATTCAATGTGGAGTCCAGAAGAAAAAACTACCCGTTCAACTCCGGTTCTCTCAGTTCAATGGAAATTGTCAAATGAGTATCTACTGTTCGTACAGCGATTACTGCAAACCCCAACAACAATACGATTCATCGGCAAAAACTTTTTTAGGTCACTGTCAGGGTCACTGTTAGCAGACAGTAGTGATTCAATTTGTGTTAACAACATTTTCAAATATTTGTCGTTCGTTTTTTTTATCTATGCTATTGTACTTTTTTCAATGTATTGATCACTTTCAACTTCTTCTGACATCAAATAATAAATGGATGGTATCATTTAAATGGAAATTTTCAAAGATGCATCGTTTTTTTAGACAATAAACTGAATTGAATATGAGTGAAAAAATGAATGCAATTCATGAACAACACCAAGAAAACTACAAAAAAACGACCAACATTCCAGGTATTTTACAAAAAGGCGACGGCTCGACTCTGCATTTCAAACAATACCCCCGCATGGTGCGCGTTATCATGGGAACCGGCCTCCAGAGGTCGTTGAATTGCCCGGGACAATGCGGCGGGCCTGCCAAAGACGCGAAGTTGTTAACACCGGGATCATTGGCCACGGGACCCGATGGCAGCATTTACGTGGGCGATTTCAATTTGGTTCGCCGAATCACACCCGAGGGAAATGTTTATACTGTACTGCAATTAAGGTAAGATGTATGCGTTTTTGAGTGTGGGGTGCATGTCGCGGGTGATGACAGCTTTATCGCCGTTTCGAACCCTGGAGAATTCCCGGGGTTGGTGGAATTGTTGTGCGGTGGAGTTGGGGTTGACCTTTGGTGTCTTATTATGATTCACTGGGTTCTCTACATGTGTAGGCTGTATCAAAATTTCAAACATTTTCTTCTTCAGAAAATATGTACCCTCATAAACTATATTTATTTCAATTGCTCTCATTAGAATACACAATTTCAGCAAAATATTTCTTGAACTGATAAATATAATGAAAAATTCAAATATCTACTTTTATGACATACAAGTCGAGATTATAAATTATTCTGGATCAATTAACACCTGAGTTACAAGTTTTGTGATTTTTTCAAAGAAAATAAACATATAACATTCATGAAAAATGATGCAATTGACCCAATTACGATATTTGTTCAATAAATTGATAGATGTAGCCGTTACTACGAGGTAGGAGATCATCATGAAGAAAAGAAACTTGAAAATTTCTATGTTTTTTAACACTTTCATTTGTAACTAACATTACTACAGTTTCGTTCTATAAGGACATCAAACTTAATGTATGAATTAAACTCAATGTATAATGTATATACAGGGTGAGCCATCGAATACTTGACATGGAGATTTTGGGTACTAATCTTGCAAATCCCCATTTACAGCGTCGCCACTTCAACCCCGGAGCAGAGGGGTGAACAACCCTTGGATTTCAATAGGGAACTGAGGCCGAGTCGCACATCGTTTGAAAGATCTTGGACTTCTCTAAACAAAAGTGTACATTTTTTTTATTTGGATGAACCATACTAAATTTAGAGTTGAAGTTACTTACTTTATTCTCATGCTAGCATATGCTCAAAATGGGCGCATCCAGCTTCCGTGCAATAATAGACATTCTGCTGGAAACGTTCTCGAACATTGTGGAGCATTTCTGGAGATATTTGGCGACATTCATTTATAATTCGTTGCCGTAAATTTTGAGTGATGCAAGAGGAGTACAGTAAATTCTACTCCTCAAACGGCGGAAGGTCTGGTGATCGTGGTGGCCATTCGAGAGTGCCCCGCCAGCCAATCCAGTGATCCAGAAAAGTCTGGTCTAAATACTGCCGAACTAGCAGAGCATAGTGCGGAGGGGTCCCATCTTGTTGAAATATTAACAGATACTTCCGATAATTGTAGTCATTTTCAATAATTTCAGTGAGAAGGGGATTGATAGTATCTTCCAGGAACTCCAGATACATTTGTCCGGTTAAATTGCCTTCTAAAAACAATGAACCAACAATACTGTCACCAAAAATTCCAGCCCATACATTTAATTTTTGTGGACGTTCAGTACGCACTTCATGATGAATGTAAGGATTCAAATCAGCCCATTAGCGACAATTATGGCGATTCACTGTACCATTTAGAAAAATAAATATAGTTAAAAAAAACCTAAAAAACACGCTTTTAAAGAACTAAAACTAAAACTAAACTAAAACTCGAACTAAAAAGTTGAAAATATTTTTTTTAAATAAGCTTAGAATAATATAATAACGATCGA
Source organism: Leptinotarsa defecta (assembly GCA_015342085.1). NCBI lineage: Eukaryota > Metazoa > Arthropoda > Insecta > Coleoptera > Chrysomelidae > Leptinotarsa > Leptinotarsa defecta. The sequence goes on along the minus strand of WOGO01003607.1, from coordinate 2,883 downwards.
AAAATACTAGTATTATTGTGAAAAAACCTGGGCGCTAGATTTACAAAAAATATGGCACAAAGCGACCACGCTTTTGTCACAATAATACTAGTATTTTTCGATCGTTATTGTTTTAAGTTTATTAAAAAAAATATTTTTAACTTTTCAGTTCGATGTTCTTAAAAAGCGTTTTTTTTAGTTTTTTTAACTATATTTATTTTTAAATTTTTAGTTAGATGTTCTTCAAAAGCTTGTTTTTTAGTTTTTTAAACTATATTCATTTTTTTAATTTTAAGTTTCATATGCTATAAAAGCGTGTTTTTTAGTTTTTTTAACTATATTTTTAACTTTTTAGTTCGATGTTCTTTAAAAGCTTGTTTTTCAGTTTCTTTAAACTATATTAATTTTTTTAATTTTAAGTTTCATATGCTATAAAAGTGAGTTTTTTAGTTTTTTAAACTATACTTATTATTTTGATTTTCTTTTGAACAACCTATCATGAAGAAATATCAAGCAGATACGTACAGCGACATCTACCCGCGAATTGATCAAGCAATAATGCCGATAATTCTATCAATACTGATCCCGAGCTTGAGAGTTACAAACAAACATACATACAGGTGAAGCTAATATAAAGCGTGTAAAAACACAATCATCACTGAAGCAAATGTTGAAAACAAAATGTGGATTTTCCACCGCTCGTTCACTAACCAACTCACAAAATTGCAAGCGTCGATTGAAATCATTTTCATTCAGTTCTTGCGTTAATTTAATCTTGTAAGGATGCATTTTGTGGGTTATCTTGGAAACAAATGCTAACTTTGTTGTGCTCAAAGTATGGTCAAACTTATCATGGCCCAGAATTGCCACTTGTGTCGCTTCATTTGGCACTGGTGGTTCAATTTGCCGTTTTTTATTTGCTACAGATCCAGTTGCGCGAAATTTTGCATACCGTCGCGACACATTCTTTCCATGTTGTTGATTGAACAATTCGGCGACTCTCGCAGCACAACGTCTATTTCCATAGTATAGTTCAATCAATTCAACCCTCTCTGCAGTTGTGTAAACCATTGTTTCTTTAGCAACACTTTACGGCACTTGCTACTAGTAATAATGTAGATATCACTTTTAACATAAGAATTAAAAATAAAAACAGCATTTTTAACCATTTTTCAATTGTTATAGTCCTTATATCAGAGAAGAACTGAAAAATTAACAAAAAAGTAGCGTAAAAAACAAATGAAAGAGTTCCAAATACATTCAAACTGAGCAGTGGCTTACAACAATTTGTAGCTATTAACAATATTGAAAAAGTTAATTATCGGAAAAAACTCTTTCAAATACGTCCAAATTAAAAAAAATCCACCAAACACAAACGATGTGCGACTCACCCCCTGTTCCCTATTAAAATTCAAAGGGTTATTCACCCTTCTGCTCCGGAATTGAAGTGACGACGCTGCAAATGGGGAAAAATGTCCCTCTCCCAATAAAAAGCGACCTGTCTGAGCGTTTTTTCGAATTTGCAAGATTAGTATCCAAAACCTCCATGTCAAGTTTTCGATGGCTCACCATGTATATTAGTGCCATAGGCGTACTGCATTCAAATCATTTATTCTCAACGAATTGAGTAAATAAACATGCAAAATTTATTCTTGAAAAATCTCATCCATAGCAAACAAAATAACAAATCAACTACGACAATTGTGAAAATATGTCCAGTAGTAATCGATACATTCTCCAACAAATGAGTATTTAGTTGAAGGGGATTGAAAAAACATTGTTTTTCAGAAGGCGGTATAAATGTATATTTCCTTGAATTACACCGTCAACAGACACACTGCACCCATCAATAGGATCGACTTGGCTTTTTCCATAGGAAGAAAATATTACATTATTTTCTGTTGGGAGTTAAAAGGCCATAGCAGAGGAGTTATACTTAGTCTTACTCTTAGTGATATTCTTCAGTTTACTTCGAGAGCGCGTTGAATAAAAAGCTATACAGTATGGAAACTAGTTGTTCGGAAACCGTGAAGCGTCCGAGACTGTCAGCATTAAATATAAATGAAAAAACAATTGTTATGAATGTTTATAATTCTTTAACACTACAATATCCGCTCGAAATGAAAAGTAAGGAGGAAGCAGTGCAAAAATGTGCTTGTATAACCGGTGCCAATATCGATAGGTCGACAATTTTTAGAGTTCTTAAGGAACCAAAGGATAACAACAGTTTTTCGATGCCGAAAGTATCCACTGGCAGAATTTTTTTTCTTATCGACGAAGAAGTCAAGAATTCTTTAAGGAGAACAGTACACTCTTTTCACAAAAAAATACAACGAAATGCCTACTTTAAACAAAGTTTTGTCAGTTATTCGTGAAGAGATTTTTCACATAAGAACTTAATTATGGAAGATATTAGGAATCACACGTTACAAGGTGAGATATCGTCAGTCTTTAGCTCGCACAAGTTTCAACTTTTGAGGGGGATGGCAGCTGGTTAACGAAAAAACATATTTTTTTTACAGATTACAAGAACTGACCTCCATTTCAATAGAAAAATCAGTGACTGTAGAATGGAGATGAAACTATTCAAGAGAAATTTAGAAAGCCAAAAGACTGGGTGAATCTATTTTTCATTTGGATGAAACATGGGTTCAATGAGGGTCATATCGGCTCGAAGGTTTGGCAAGACCAGAACATTAAGACCCTTAAAGCGTGTCTCTCAGTATAGCCATATTTCTCTACTTTTTGAAAATGGCTTCAAAATCGAAGCCGAAACGTCGAGAATTGCAAAATTTTGAGCGCGTTTCAACCCGATATTCAGATGTTCAAATTCCTAACCGCGGAAAACTATTTTATTCGTATACTTATCTGGTGATGTTTCGAAGACTTTATCCGTCTTCATTA
>WOGO01003606.1:0-14149 GCA_015342085.1 Leptinotarsa defecta | reverse complement strand
CTTATTACTGCTCAGTACTAATTTAAAATTCAATGTATGGTAGTGCTATGAAATTGTTAAATTGACCAAAATAATGTTAAGAATATTGAGAGTTATTAGCAACTATACGATCCATTAATTTTTTTCTCTTCTCTAGCATTGTTATGATAGTAAATAAGTATTTTTATAATCATTTTCTTACACTCACTGTATAATTTTTGGGAGGGGTGAAAGATAGCCTTTGGCTAATCCTTTTCCTTTTATGTATAAATGTATTTTTTTATGCATAATAAACGATATTATTATTAAAAAAAATCATTGAATACGGGACTTGTGACACGTTTTCATAATATATTTTGATGCATTTTCATAAAAAATTAAACATGTTATTTTTTCCACTTTGAAAACTGAAAATTTGTACCTCAATATTCACACTATGCAAGAAGATATAAAAACAATTTACTTTCTAAAGTTATCACTTTGGAAAACTTGAAAGTTCATATTCATGTATCTGAAAAATATCAAAATTGAATATTTCCGTAGCTTTTTCGAATCATATCGAATCTGGGCTTCAGCCCTTGTTGTCGGCGAACACTGTGACTTTCCTAGTAGTTGGCGTAACAATCAAACTCTTTCTGCTTGGATGAGGAAGGAGAATGTAGCAGGCATTCAAGGAATAGACACTAGGCAGCTAACAAAACAGATCAGAGAAAAGGGAACCATTTTAGGAAAAATTGTATATTCACTGCCAATATCCGAAAACGTGAAAATCGCTGATCCTAACGAAGAAAATTTGGTAGCTGAAGTATCGATCAAGGTAAATTTTAAAACATTTTAGATTTGTTTAATTATTTCAGGAGTCACATCTGTAGGTATATCTTAAGTAATATCTTCCTCAAATGAGAATAGAGAAACACATAAAGAGTGCTTCGGAAAAAATGAATTATACATGATGTTCGATATAGGCCGACCTGATGATGTTTTTTTCTTAGTATGTCTATTTTTTTATGAACAAAGTTCTTACCCTTCCTGTTGTGTTTCAAATTTATGTCTCAATATCTAGATGTGTCCTATCAACGTCTGTTATTTCTGTTTTTTTTAACGTCTAGAAAGATGTTGTCCAAAGTAATGTTTTGTTTAGATTTCTTTTCCGACGTCTGTTGCATCCGGACTATGGTTGATGTCTGTTGTGGTTCGTTGGTAGGTATTCTTTGAACTCCAACCATTTACGTCAAGTTTATTCACACTTTCTAATTTGAAAATACAACAATATAAGAGTCACACTCCGCTCTCTTTATTTTGATTGATGAATAATTTTGGTCATGTGTGTTCTTAAAACGGTGCTTGAAATATTATCAATATTTTTTGCAGAATTTGAATATATAATAAAATGTAGGGTTTTCTATTTGAAATCTCAAGGCATATCAGTTATGCCTTGAGATTTCAAACAGCTACTTTTATATGAAAGTAGCTGTTTCAGGAGGGCTTTCTTCCAGTGTGTGTCTGAAAGTTACTTCTTTACATGATCTACACATCCATGTATAGAGTTACTTATTTTCAAATTAATTACTTCCTTCCTTTCTTTGGAAGATTCCCACATTTTTTTGTATCAAGATGGAGTAGTAGAAAGCCAACAACTTTCTTTTCCAGAAAAAAGCAGAAATAAGTTATAAAATGTGCAATATTTGCAATGGAAATATGTTGTGAAAAAACAATGTTTGGAAAAATAGCTGAAAAAAACATGTTATTGAATAAAATATAAGGAAATTTTTATATACGAAACTAAACAATTTTATTCACAATGTTTTAAATTATAATGTTTACATTTTTTTCGGGTAAAAACGAAATTATATTCTTCAAACTTATCATTGATATTATTTTTCGTGTGTATAATTACACAAATGACAAGACTTAGGAGAATGAACTTGAATATTAAATGAAGAAATACAAAGTAAGTATATACAGAATGAGTGAGATGGAAATAAAATAATATTTTCAGTAAAATTGAAACTGCATAACATAGAGTTTTAAATTATGATGTGAGCGATAAACTCATTTATGTTTGGTAATACTGTTTCTTGGTGGTAGTGTTGAAATTTACCTAAAAAAATCGCCTTCATTTTGCTTTATTTTTCCATAACGAATTCTTAACAACTGTCTGAAATTGTTTCTGAATTCTGAATTGAAAAAAAAAAGGAATTGTTAATTTGTCTAAGATTCGCAAAGTCACCGACCCAATGATGACGCATTTTGGTTTCATACCTTTTTCTTCACATGCAACATTGGATGTACTGAATTTGTGTTTTCATTCAGAAAAATTACTCTATATGCTTTTGTCTATATCGGATTTTTTTTGGTTCATCCTATGATTATTCTGAGAGACCATCCCACGAGTTTCAGTAGATAGACATGAGCACAAAACAACAATAGTTTTTTCAAACTGGAGGTCTAAAAATTCATAAGAGAATTTGTTTTAAAGGAACCAATGAATTGAATAAATCAAGAATTCATCATTTTCTGTCAATGCTATGAAAAAAATACACATTTTGACACCTGATGGGAAATCTGTTTCGAAGAGAAGAAAATTCCCAGTGCTGTCTGGTTCCCTGAAGAGATGTAAGCGCCTGTACCTGTGTTTAAAAAGTTTGTGACCCCAGTTCTGTGGCGCAATTTGCAGGTACATGTCAAAAAGTGTAAACACAAATGATGTGTAGTATGGAACAAAAAAGGGTGACAAATATTGATTTGTTATTGTAGCCTATTGAAAAAAATTATTGAATCAAATTTCAGCCCATTATCCTCGGAACACTGTCAGATTTGCCTATAAAATGATGTCCGTAAGTAGACCAGTGATTAATGAAACAAAGTTTTATTTTTAAAAATCAATGATGAAAATAACAGATTATAGAAGTGCTCAATGATTTAGTTTCCAAAAGAAATATACTATACGTAAACTTGTCTCATCTGCTGCTTCAGGTTTTTGTCTACAGCAGCGCATGCAACCTTTTTATGACTTAGGCAACCTTTACTTGCGGTCATTGTTTTGCAGGCAACCATCTATAACTGTTCATGAAAATAATTGTGTTATATTTGATATTTACTATTTCAACGTATACCTTCGATTGAAATAAAAAACATTTTCACCAAATTCCATTAGAGGTAACTGAATATCTGAGGTTATAAGATCGGTACCTGAGCCATAAGTTTCACTTAATTTTATTTATAACATAGGTAAAAACTTTGGTAACAATTACAGCTCTTTCCGTCGTATATCTCATCCTTTATAGAAAATTATAAAAGTTGAATTCAAAAAATCTTTTTGTATAAGTAACATTGATAGGTTAACATTTTAAATAAACTTAACGTACCTGATTTTCTCCCTAATACTTCCTAACATACTACACAAACTCTACTGATGATGACGAAGGAAGATTTTTGAAATATTATTTGATGACTAAGTATGTCATAGCGCACATGTGTTGGCAAAATATTCGGATTAATGCTCATTAAATACTTAACGCTTACTGAATCACTCGAAGTTAGACATTGCGCTTATGTAATTGGACGAAAAAAGGAAACAATTCATTACTAATACAAATTTTTACTGCGCGGTCACGATTCCACTTTTCAACCTGAATTATTTCGTAATTTCATTTGAGGTAAGCCTTCATGAGTAACAATGGAAACTAACTAATTTTATACTTTTCTTTCCAAAAGCAATTATTTTATGGTAGATGCGGTGATAAAGGACATTCAGTGGCGGAATGTCACTCAGTTGAAGGGGTTTCAGTCTAGGAAGGTTACATTATTATTATTACCTTATTTTTATCATAAAATTTCATACATGAAGAGTTGATTTTTTCTCAGATGTTTCTCAAAAGTTCCGCCTTCGATATACGCAACGCATGCTTACATTGTTTCACTGTTATAGTGTCGCATCGGTTTGTAAGTAATAATAATGGTTTTTCATAACATACAATAAAACAAAAGTATGCTCACAGTAATAATTTCCTAAACAAATGAATACATATTCATAATAAATACTAATAAACGATCTTGAACTTCAAAGTGATTCACTACGTCCAACAAATCCAATGCAACTGCAATTGGAACCTTGAGTTGTACGTTATTTTTAATAAATTTGAAATACGTTCTATAAAGTTATTTCCCAGATTCTGGAACAATCTAATATATTATATGTCCTGAACTTTTGAACTACAGGATACTGAAGTTATAAGATAAATCTTGTATGACCCTACATATTTTTGTGAAAGATGGTAGGATCTTTTTTACATCACGGGTCAGTGGTGTCTGTGTGGAAGTTGAACTGGATAATTCATCATTCTTCTTTGAGCCAATCTGATCTCTTGATTTTTTCATTTGTCGTACGGTTTAGATAATCACAAAAATAAAATGCATTCATTTGCATGTTATTATGAAATTGGGTAATAAAAATTGTGAACGCATGTAGTAGGTAAGAAAATGAGCAGATTTTTGACAGTTGTCGACGTAGTCCACTTGTCATGTATATAAATCATTAAATTCAACTATTATAGACTTGTTGGTGAAAACTTACTTGAAACAAAGCGTTTGTATGATGAGACCTTTTCGAATGGAAATATTGCCAAGGCAATAACATTCCTAAAACCTATATAAACGATTGTGAGAAAAGGTGATATGTCGAATCCAATTATTTTCCTGACTGCATAAAAACGATGAGACATTTGGAGACTAGGTGGCGTTTACAGAGTTTCAAACCGAATAAATTTACTAGATCTGTTCAACAGATTGAAACGCCCATTCTTTACATACATTTTAAAATTTTTGTTCATTATACCATTTCCTCTTTCTGGAAATAATCTCAACACATATGCCATGTAAAAATAATCTCAACACATATGCCACATATGTCTACCAAGCTCAATCTATCCTATAATTTCAAAAATATTGATCATTTATTCAGTCTGTTTTGCCAAATCACCATAGACGGATACATCATTTAACAACACGTGCAAATAATAAAACTATTTCATGAAAATGAATGTTCTGTTCGCGCGCTTTGCTTATTTTGAGGTCGCCATAATCGTCCTACCGAGAGGACTATTCGCAATATGATGGATAAGTTTGAGTCAACTGGTTCAGTAAACGATCGACCAACACTCTTACATCGACGAAACGCAAGATCTGCCGAAAACATCCCAGCTGTCTGTGAGCGTGTGCAGGAGAATCCAAGGCAGTCGATTTCGCGTCGCTCACAAGAACTCGGTCATTCGCAGGCAACAACTTGGCGAATTTTGCGTCATGACTTGGGCCTGCACAGGGTGCAAAAATCAATTAACTCAGGAACTGAAGGTAAACGACCATACACAACGACGTATGTTCGCTGAATGGGCCCTGGAGCATTTGGTAAATGACCCTAATTTTCATCGCAGCGGCTGACAGTATGGTCCTTCTAACATCAGTCCACAGGGAAATAGCATGGTAACTGCAGTTGCTAAGAAGCCCAATAGCAACTTCAAAATTGATTTCTGAAACATCAGAGGACTCAACTGAAATATAAACTCAGTGCACCGACATCTGAAAACAAATAGTGCTCATATTCTTGCACTCACAAAAACCAAAGTCAGTCTTTCAATAAACCCCGTCAATATCAATGTCCAATGTTCAATGGCTTCAATTCTCAAATATCAACGACGAACAAAGTCGCGAACCTGAGGCTTTTGCAATAAGCAGCGGACATACTCAGATTATAAATGAACCAACCAAGATGGAGAATATTATAGTCTCCTGGATCTATACCTAATAACCAATCCAGAAATTTAATAGACACCGTAAGGTCTCCATTGAGATCTTCTGACCTCAAACTCATTTCAGTGTTGGATAAAATGTTGTGATAAATGTTGTGGAACAATCTAAGCCGCGCAAAGTTTAGCATTACAGATCAGCTGAATGAGCTGAATGGGAGGATCTCAAAGACCATTTCCGAAATTTCCCCTGGCTAGATGTTTGTTTCAGCTCTGAAGATCCATCATCGTGTGCTTCTGAAGTCACGGAAGTAATTCTATCATCCATGGATGTATATATTCCTTTTTCAATGAAAAGACTTTCTAATGGCAAACCTTGGTTCAACAAAAATTGCGAGCAAGCTGTCGCCTTGTGCATGTCTTTTGTCCTTAAAAACTTCTACAAGAATAAAAAGATAATCTCCAAATCCTACAAACATATAATAAAGGAAAGACAATGAATTTGTTGGAAGCCATAAAAATTAATAAATCAATTGAAAACCCCTAAACCCCTAAACGAGCAACTCGATTTACGTAGGTCAACACTCCTGAATTTATAAGTTTGACAATCCCGGTAATTTCTATAATCAACAGTGTTGAATTTTATATATGGCATCCTTATTCATTTAACTATCTTCTTTCCAGCTTTCCTAAACTCCCTGTTCTACCTCGTTTTCAGATTTCAAATGTATTACTCAGTTTTATACTTGATAATGGAATAAAACCCGAAACCGGTCGTAAAAATTAGACGAAAACTAGTGGAAATTACCCGAAAGTGTTTTCATTCATTTCATTAAACTGATCATGAATTTCCTCAAAATAAACAAGTCATCAATTACACAGATGTTCCACACATAATGGCATCAATAGCTCTTTCAAACGAACAAAATATATCGATGATGTCTCACACACACTTTGTTTTATCAAAATTTAAGGAGACCGCATAAATGCTTTCGTGACCTACGGCCTCGGGATTTTATCAAATTATTGAAGACACAAGTCACTTGCTTAGAAAAGTTTCTGAAATTCTTAATTTACACACGTTTTATTTGATTGAACTTGGAATATAACAATGGTAAGAATACCAGAAATCGAGTAGCGATTTTAAATCAGTTGGGAAAATTGGGAACAGTTGGAAATATTCTTGTTTGGAAAAAATCTTCATGATTTTTTAATTATGGATCCAGGCTTTACTTTCGTCTGTCATTCAAGAAAAGGACTGTGTTTTGTGGTGGTGCCAGCACACTAAGTGCTCTGTTTCACGAATATGCAAACCAAAATTACAATATTCGCCATCTAGATCGCTATACATCAATAGTTTGGATCTTTTTTCATGGTGTCATGTCAAAACATCACACACTAATTAATTCTGAACCGTAATTGAAAAATCGCATCACTGTTGTGATACTACTAGAAACATTCCCGACATTTTCCAGAAAGTCTTTGAGAAATAAAGCATACCTATCTGTGGCAAGTTGACATTTTTAGCATCTGGTTAAACTCATTCCTTTGAGCGTATAGGATGATTTTGTGTAAGTCTTCCAAAATGTATTTTTATTTAAAGGTTAAATTCAAATTTCCCTGGTGAATTATTATTCAAAGTTGCATTATTTATTTTTTCGCGAGATGAAACTGATTGATTTTGGATTTTCAAGCAGAAATCGTACGTCGAACGAAAATACCAGAGACCTTAGAAAAGTATGAGGACCAACTTTATGAAAAAAAAAATATAACCCTTCCATTTGAAATTATTCCTGCACTAATCAACCCTAGCAAGAATATATCACGAAAATATCTAAGTCCATACAAGGTTGTTGTTAACTTTAACATCCTATAATTCCAAACTTGAAACCTAGAGCACATATACTCAAATGGATGTTTTTTCTCAAAATAGACCCAAAAATAAACTTCTTAATTAATATATTACCAGGAAACATCCAGTATAGTAACAGCAATGTCTATAATGCACTCCACAATTATTTCCCCTTCAAATGAATATAATTCTGATTTTTCCTTTTTTTTTTGTCATAGAATCATTCGAAAACACTAGAGAGAAATCATTCCCCAATTTTTGCCAAATACAATTTTAAAATAATACCTCTCTTATTTGTGCATGAAATTCATTATTTGACTGGTATAGTGACTCGAAACTATAAAGATTAAAATTGATTGTTATTTCTCAGGCTTAGCTTTCTGTTATTGGAAAATTTCAACAAAACTCTGGACAATGGTTTTTCAAATGACCCTGAAAGATAAAACAACGATAATTATCAGTGGATAATTATTGTGGTTGGAATTTCTTTGGAACAGTATTCAACTATGGGAAATTTAACGAATACAATAAAAGTTGTAGTTTATGTACACAGCTTTGGAATAAAAACTCCTAGAAGGAGGTTTTTGAATAACTGCTGTTGAAATAAAATGGGCATCAATATTAACAATTACTATACATATATCATTCATGATTCAAGGCTCTTCCAATAAATGCATATTTTTTGCATATTTCAATGAAATAATGTTTTTCTCTTACTCATGTGGAAACAGAAATCAAGAAATATACCAAGGACCTTGTGAGTTTCTGGTCCCTAGTGGATTTTTCTTCTCTCCTCCAAACATGACCAAGACTAGGGTCTGCCGTAGGTTTTTGAGGTTACTGGATCCGAATCTGGGATCAGTTTGACTCTATAAGGTCAAGGACAAGGGTATTCGAAGACCAAATCGAGAGAAACTCCCTTCATAGCACAATATAAACAAGTGAGCAAAATATAAAGTAGGTATACGTTCATCTGTTTCTGGAGATTTTCCTTGATTTGACCTATAAATGCTCTGGACTTTGTCCTGATATAATAAAACTGACCCCAGATATGGATTCGGAGACCTCAAAATAGTGCGTACGTTCTCCTATGCTTCTGAGTATTTTATTTGACGTTCAAACGTCCTCATTTTGATCTTCTGGAGTCATACTGACTACACAGTCCACATTCAGATTGAGCTACCTCCAAAATATATAGTAAGTTTATTCCCCTTTATTTCTGGGATTTCCCCGTAATGCTCTAGATAGTCTAGATATTGCCCTGATCAGTCAAACTGATTCCAAATTCGAATTTGGTGTGATATACCTAGTCTCGGTCGTCTTTGGAGTTAAGGTCATCTAAATATTTGATAGCCCTGAGACGTATCCTATTTTCCATTGTCGCTGTTCTCGACATTTCCAAAACTGTCTATTTCTGACTGGAGTGGAATCCAAAGGTGGCCCAAAACCCATAAGTTTTCTGGGGGTCCTTTATTTCGAAGGGAATACTCTTACTATGGGAAAGAAAGTTGTCGTCCTTCTACTGCTTCATCCTGATACAAAAAATGTGTGAATCTTCCAAAGAAAGGAAGGAATCAATTTCAATAAATTCACTCTAAACAAAGATGTATAAATCATGCAAAAAGTAACTTTCAGACATAAACTGAAAGAAAAAGCCCTCTCGAAACAGCTACTTTATAAATAAAATCACTCAATTCGTTCATAATTACAATTTTTTGTCTCACTATCTAATGAAAATTATAATATTTCTCGAATTACATCTTTTTTTGTGAATTTATAAATCAAATTATTAGAAAAGCAAGAGTTACATTCATTTATTTTGATTTTCAGCAATATTTCGTACTTATTGGTTTCAATCAAGTTAATTTTAGATCAGTTATAAGGATTATTTATTGATGTTAGTGAGTGATGATATGCTTCGTCTGGAAATCCAGGTATACTTGATTTCGAATCAATTTATTTGTTCTGCCGTCTGTTAACTTCAGGGTAAACATTGATTACTATCATATTAGAATTCATAGAATGAAATAATAGTTTTGCAATAATAGTGCGGTGGAAATAAAATGCTAATGAGAGGATATCTATAATTATCAAACGGTGGAGTGAAACATTGTTCCTTCGCGCGGTTATTGAATGATAAAACTTTATTTGTTTCTCCATCACAAAAAGCGAACTCCTTGTGAAAAAAGTCAGTTCGAATTTTTTCTTAAGGATCTATGAGTTTTTGAAAAAAAATCATGTCGAAACCAAAATTGGTATCTCCGTGTCGGTGTGTCAATGTTATACGTGTTTTTATAATTTTCTATTGTTAACACCCCCCATGATTAAAAATATCGAAAAGAATCTCAACTCAATTTTCTCAAGTCATCAATAGTAATTATTATTCATTCAGAAACCTTGCTTTTTCGAGTTTTCAATTAACTTCATTTGAATTTTTTGTAGCATAATTCGTTACAAGTGGACATATTTCGATGATTTTTTTTATTTGAAGAGAATACTTCAATGTGATCCCATTCTATGAATAGTGACAAATGATTCTTCATGACGGGTATCAGTTTTAATGATTCATTTGTGTAGATTTTGTACTTCCATTATTTTTCAGCATTAGAAACAGTCATTTTGCTGCTGTTTTCAATTTTCTTTCAAATGGGTTCTATATAAAATACTTCATCTTTACGTTATTGCTAATTTTTCAATAACGTTATGATGCTTCATCTTCCATTGCGACGTTACATTCAGAAAAGTTTTTCGGCTTGGGGAAATGATTGAATGATTTTGAGTGTAGCATTTTTTCATTTCTGAATCTGAGGGAACTCAAAATACCCGATCAGTTTGGTGTGCTAGTGGGATTTGAATCACTCCATTATCCGAAAGTTTAACGATTTACTTGCCCATTCATATGAAATGAATAAAGTTTGGTGTACAAGTTTGTACAAGTGTGGTTTACTGGTTTGAGTTTGGCGCGGTTCGAATTACTATATACACTGTTTCATCCAAGAACTGATATTTTTAAGGCCTTTTATGAGGGTTTGCTGGCCAAACTGTGGCTATGGCTAGTCGGATAATTTTTTGTATGGCTTCCTGCAAGTGGCCGCCGACAGATATCTCTCAAAAACTTTCACCATCAACGCTGGTGTTTCCCAGGGATCCATATTGTCTTCAATCCTCTTTTTATTGTAAATCAACGACTTATTTTATTGGAAAAAAAAATCAATATATTGTTTTGCTGACGACAGCACACTTGTCTCTTCATTACATTTGGATTCCAGGACATTAACTGCGGATGCACATCTTCACCGGCAGCAGGAGGTAGCATATCTTAATGAGGATCTAGAAGTAATTTCGAAGTAACCGGGTTCAATTCAATGCCTCGAAAACCCAGGCATCGGTTTTCTCCAAAGAGATGAATGTCTCCGAACCGGATATAATAATGTCACGTCAGACAATATGTATTGGCACAATCATGTCGCTGGAATTGGAAATGCTGCTTTTGAAAATCTTGGAACACTGTTCCGTATCAGAAAACTGTACACACCTCAGCAACCTTTGATGCTTTATAAAGCTCAGATCAGACCTTCTTTGAAGTATTGTTCTCATGTATAGAGCTCCGTTCCTAAGCATACCCTGAAGTTGCTGGATTCCATCCAGAAAACAGCCATCTGCCCGATTGGAGATACGAACATCACTTTCAACGTCAATAGTCTGGAACATCGAAAAAAGGTTGGAGATTTGTCTCTCTTTTATAGATACTTTCACGGCAAGTGACGTTGCGCATTTGATTTCACAAAGAGCGGTACAAATCAGAAATACGCGTCGGACTGTGGCTGACAGTCACTATTTCACATAAATACATTTCCACATAAATATCAACAAATCCAGCAGTACCCAGGTGATGAAATTTGGGATCCTGCAGACTAGCCAAATGAAAAAAATCCATCCTAAGTTCTCATTTCTCTTATTTTCATTAGTATCAATCGATATTGCTCTGTTCGAATATTTCAAATAGTGAAGTTGTCTTTTCAAAAACTACACTTCACGATTTGATCTCAACAAACTTTATTTGAAAAATATATCACATGTTTCGCTAGCACAGTAGCTTTATCAAGTGTATTCAAATCACTTGACAAAGCTTCTGTGCTAGCGAAACATGTTGTGAGATATTTTTCAAATAAAGTTTATGGAGATTAAATCTTGAGGTGTAGTTTTTGAAATTACTATGGATCTTCATCAAGTAACGGCCGAATTAATCAGAAAAGTAAAGTTGTCCGTTGGGTAGATCTAGTTTAGAATCGAATAAAAACCCAAAACGGTATTTTATTTTTTCCGACATTGCTTACCGTTGTAATGTCAAAAATGTTGAGAGTTGATTACAGATTATTGATGGACTAGTATTTCCAAAAGTTGATGTTAGGGAGGGGGTTGTTGACAGAGAGTTATTTCTACGTAGAAAAGTCTCCCCATGGAAACTAATGTTGACGTGTTTCACGATTCATCTTCAGGCTCGATATCAGGCTCATTCATGGAGGCTGTTTTTAACTTGAATGCACTGTATAAGACCAGACGAATCAATCATGCTCAACAAAAATTGAAGATATTTTTTTAATTCTATGAAAATTACGTACTTTGAGCAAATGTTAATGAAATAATTGAATTAAATAGTTATTGAATTAATGAGTATAAATATGTTAATCATAAAACTGTATTATACGAGGCAAATCAAATAGTGATTAACCAACTTCATTCGCAAAAATGTAGCGTGATTTCAAACCGAATTCACAAATCGCGGCATCACCGGAAAAAAAGAGTTGCTACGTGTTATATGATGAATTAAAATCCTCCAAGTGGCGGCTGTATTTACATTGAGCATCGAAAATAAAAATTGTTTATCATAACTCATTTGAAATGAGTTTACATTGGTCATTTCATCCTTCAAAAGTTCAGTCCAATGGATCTCTGTTTATTATTTTCTATGAAATTTTCACATTATTATAAACCTAATGAACGTGTTCATTTGTTTATCATTGACGTTATGGATTCTGGCTGGAGTAAATCAAGAAAATGTTCGTATAAGATTTCTAATTTGAGAAAACTGGTTTCAGGATGAATTAAAATTATGTTATGCAACATTTCATTATTTATGAATATTAAATGTTTTCGAAAAATACATTTAATTCTTGAGAGAAGTACGGGATTTTTGTATTGAACATTCACTGGATCTGAAAAACATGGAATTCTTCGAAGATAGGACTCAATTTTTATGACGCGAGAAAAAAATCAAATTGTTTGAAAGTTGACTATGAATATTGTGTACTTAAGAATTATGTGTTATGAAATTAATCCAAAGAAAGAATAGACACACATTTTCACAAGCGAATACAGTCCAAAGAATTTTGAATTAAATCTACACAAATCTACTCCTACAGGAAATTACTGACAGGTCAAGTCAATCATCAGAAAACCGGTAAAAATATTTTCAAACGTAGGTTTCTCTGAAATCAACTCAAAAACGCAATCAAGGCTTCCGTTTCGGAAACAAAGGTAAACACCATTAGAATACCTCAAAATAGCTGTCTTGTTGAGAATTTAAGTTTTCTTTTAATCACGGATATAGTTTACCTTATAGTAACTGCTAGCAATACGATGATAAGTCCAACCATAAACATAGCAACACATACTCCACCGATCATATACAAACTCTCGCTTGGAGCATCTGAAAGAAGAAAAAAAAATTAGCGGGATGATTGAGACTAATGACGAAAATGAGTATTATTTTTGGCATATTTGTACCTTACTATGAAAGTTAATAACGAATTAGTTTGCAGAATGTTTTAATTGATTGATGTTGCACAAAAAGTCTTTCAGGATATCTTCATTATTATTATGTAGGGAAAAGAAAAACCACTCAAAAGTAACATCTTTTAGTAATGAGTAACATTATAAATAAACAATTCTTCGAACTTTAGACTTTCTCCTTTATAATATTCATTCAGTTGTCGAATGAACATTCTTGAGTCAAATTAATATATTTTTTCATATACAGTGTCATCCCCGAAGTATGTACCATATGGGAAACTTCTTTATTAAAGGTTTTCCGACAAAAAGTTATTCTTGATAAAAGTTTGTGCACCCCCTAAAACTAAACATGGACCAACGAAATACAGTAAAACACACGTAATATACGAGAACCCTTCAAATATTTGATTTTGAGACAAGATTACAGTACTCTTATTTTGGAAAATCATGGGAAATGTTATTTAGAAAAGTTGTTCAGCTTTGGAAAATACATCCAGATTTGAAGTCATGGTCATCTAAGTGATGCTTTATTCAGATGGCCATGACTTCAAATCTAGATGTATTTTTCAATGCTGAACAATTTTTATAAATAACATTTCCAGAGATGTTTCAAAATAAGAATACTTTACTACTGTCTCAAAATAAAATATTTGAAGGCTCCTCGTATATTACGTGTGTTTTACTGTATTTTGTTGGTGCATGTTTAGTTTTGGGGGATGCATAAACTTTTATCAAGAATAACATTTTGTCGAGAAACCCTTAATAAATAAGTTTCCCATAT
>WOGO01003605.1:0-14150 GCA_015342085.1 Leptinotarsa defecta | reverse complement strand
TTAAATTTAATATTTATCAGTTTCATTATTTTATTAATGAATATATCATAAGCTATATTTGGATCATCAGTATTAGATAATTCTTTCCAATAGATTTAAATATTACAATATTAAGTTGAAAAATAATGTTTAATTTTATTTAATGTACCCTTCTAGAAGCACTTCTTTTTTGAACCATTAATTTTTCTCTTATTATAAGAAGAATATAGTTATTAATGAAAGGACTTTAATAATTTCAAGCATATGTGAAAAATACTATAATAAAACATAACATCGATTGTGACATGTTAATCAACAGGCATAACTTCTATATTACACCAAAAAATGTAATTGTATTTTCAGCATCACAGATGTATTCTTTTTCTCATGAACCTGCCCTCAATCAAGTTGAATAGTTCCTTCACTCACAGCAGAAAGTCGTCCCTCTGAAAAAAAAAATAGAACTCATTAATTATTTATTTATTCATTTCAATGTAAGAAATGAAGTGCAAATTATAATCAATGGTGAAATATAGAAACCCTATCAAGATATATAAACCACAATAAGGGGTTGGAGAAATTAATAATTTTGATTCAAGTTTGAACCCAACCAATTGCTCCAAAACTAGTGAAAATTTATCAGTCTGCATGTGAAACACTGGAGTTATTAATCTCAGTAAATTCAACCCAGAGCCCAAAAACGAAACATTTGTTTCTATGTTTTTATATAAGTGGGATTGACTGAAGACTCACTACAAATATCAAAGATAAACGAAGCTACCAAAGTCAATCTGTTGGATAGTCATGCTTCTACATTGTCCAACAAACAATATTAGTTTGTAGTTTCAGCTGCAAGGCAACTAGTTAAAAAGAGAATTTGGCTTTGAAACAGACCACCTTTGGGAGCCGTGTTTATCACTAATATTTTTGGTTTGATGAGTCTTCTATTAATTCCATAGTTGGCGTCTTCGTAATGGGAGGTAACCATAATATTATCATACAATGTGTTTTTATAACTCGACAATAATGTATTCTCATCAACAAAATAAAATATGTTAATGAATGTGGAAGTTTTTGTTGAACACACTTAGCATAAAGCTGGAGTTGTGTGGACAAAATTCTTCAAATATTGTGATTCAAAAAATACAATAAAAAAAATTAAAGTGAAGGCGATTATATTCCCCTCCCCCCCACGTAAGGGAAATGCCATAGCCTTCACTTAATCATGTTTGTATTTCAAGAGATCATAGTTATCAAAAGTGGCGACTGAATCAAGGAGAAATACATATATTCAAAATTTGATATTTCGAAATGAAATTTCGAAACATTCATATCTCCCAACTTTCCACACAGTAGGTTCTGGTAAATGCCTGCCGAAAACAACTACTTTCCCGACTAATACCACACTGGATATTGAATTATATCTGAAAAACATTTATGCAAGATTCACAGAGGTTTCTCTCACAGATGTATGCATCTCTCCTCGATTCAATCATCAGTTTTGATTTCTGTTAGAGTTTTGGTACATGAGGTGTGTCTTTCCCACTTGAGGCTTTGTTTACGAGATGGAGCTGTTACTAGTTAACAATCTTTTTCTCAGACAAAGGTTTCATATATGTACCAGAGCCGTCTTGAAATTAATCGAGTCCCAGGCACTTTGCTGGCTGGGTAAGATCTTCGCTGTATTGACGAGAGGTAATACCTTGAAACCGTGGTATACTTGCAAAATGTCAGCATGATCTGCTGGATGAACGAGAAACATCTGTGCACAATTCAATATATAGATTCAATATCCAGCGTGGTATTTGCCAGGTAAATAATTGTTTTTCGGCAGGCATTTACCAGAACCTACTGTGTAGGAAGTTGGGAGAGATGAATGTCTCAAAATATTTAATTTATAAGTAGTTATTAAATAGTTAATTTCAAAATGTCTTATGATGCACTGTTTGGAACCTTTGGTGTAGTAATGAATATTACTGGAGTTTTTTCCCAACACCAAATCATTATTTTTAACACCTCGACACGAATTTCAATCACCAAGTGATCATCTTCAAAGAGTTTTGATTCAAAATGTTTCTCTAGGGTTTCAGCAAGAACTATTTTTGTTCTGAAGGTGGTTGACAATGTTTCATGGTGTATTTCAGTAGTTCGGGCTTCCACTGTCTAATATGATATGATTTGAAATCTTTGAAAGAACAAATAAAATTGGAAATTAAAATGAATAGGTGAAAATAACAATTATTTTAAGCAAAAAATCTTAAAATGAAATTACAATGAAATAAAAATCAAGAGATTTCAAGTCGAGCAATGTTTCAATTGTTAGTATCAACAATCGTCATCGGGTGATGACAGTCACCCGATGACAATCGACGATTTGGTCAGCAAATTATGTTTTGGCAGATATTTTCGAATGTAACAGAAATTGTAATTTGAGGTCAATATAATTTCTTTCTTTGGAAAAAGAACAAGACCTTAGACAAAGATTTCCATACTTAGGAAAACCTGTAATTGATCTAGAATTTTATCAACTCTAAGAATTTTTGGATGATTTTTATATTTGTTATCTCAGTTGACCTGTTGATTCAGTATCTATCCTTGTTCAATTATTTCATTGATATATTTCCAAACCTCTTTTGAACTGATCAGAGTTGTCGAGATGAATATATTCAAAATATTATTGATGAAAAATCCTTTTGTACTGTTACGAAAATATGAAAGTAAATTATAAGATTTTAAAAATTTCATATTCAATAATGAAGTATTTTTTCAAAAAATTTTTATTTATATATATTTGGGAAAGAAAGGTTTTGGTAGTCTACCTTTTTAGCTTAATATAAAAAAATGTGGGAAACTTCCAAAGGAGAAGTAGAAAGTGAAAACCTTTCCCAAAAACTGATCTGTCCTAAAAATACACCCCTTTCAATTAAAACATTATATCATCCAGCTGGGTGCTGAAGAGGCAATAAACATCGATGACTGCCATTGAGGATGACAATGTTCCATGTAAGTAAAATTTCATCTTTTTCGTATACTATATTGTGTAGCATTTCTGTGAATTATATTTGATTCAATTCCATAGGGAACCTTTGGAGCACAAACTGAATTCATGTAACTCAATGTGTCGCAGATAGTTCATTTTCTGAATTTGATAAATTTTTGTATACACATTGTATTCTCTCTAAGAAGTTGTCAAGTAAGTGTCATTGATATATAATTGATAAGTCAATTGTATTGAACGTTTTTTTGAATATATTTGGGTTTGTTGAGTACTTTCATAGTTTCCGATCCATATTTCGTCCTACATTCGACGTATTCAGTCACCGGGTAGGTGAAATTCAAATATTCATCATTTGGCGACCGTGACGACACCGACTATGGAGAAGGTAGTGAAGGTACTAGCAGTGCAGCGAAAAACATTCGACCAGGTTTTCAATGATATTTTGAACTTGTTTGGCCAAGAAAACATTGACAAGATTGCCATATTCTGCAAAATTAATTTTCTAAAGCAGAAAATCCAGGTCCTGATGGATTTACATAGACAAATGATGGATTTTTCATTAGACGACGAAGATGCTTTGAACAAAGAAATATCTACAGCTGATGAATACTCTGACAAGTATTTTAAAGTCAAACTTTTAGCCGAAAATCTTTCAAACAAGAACATTATTGCTGACTCTCTTTCTCAATGCTCTAGTGAAACGAAGAAAAAACTCAAACTACCGAAAACCTAATTTATGAAGTTTGGTGATGAGATCGAAAAATGCCTTCCTTTTTGGAGTCAGTTTCAGAGGGTGCATGATGATTAAGACATTGCACCAGAGGACAAATTTCAGTATCTGATCCAAGCATCAATACCTAATTTAAAAGCTCTTCAACTCATAGATAGTTACCCTCCCAGTGCAGAAAATTACCCAAAAGTAATTAAAAGCTTAAAGGAAAGATTTGGGAGGAAAGATCTTGTAGAATTCTACCTGCACGAGTTGTTGAAACTAATACTGAACAATTTGCCAACTCAAAATAACCTTAGCAACTTTATGACAAAATTGAATCCCAATTGCATGCTTTGGAGACCCTTGATGTAACTTCAGATACTTGTGCAGCCATATTATATCCTTTAGTAGAGTCTTGTCTCCCGGAAAACCTTATACAAGTATGGCAACGAAGCAGTCTTTACGACAGTGACTCTACAGTCAAAGATTGCCTAGACAAGTTGATGAATTTTCCATCAGTAGGCAACTTACCAATCCATTGTACTCCAGTACATGCTGTTTGATCTTGGAATTGTCTACCCAAGTAACAAAATCTTCCAATGTCCTATTAACAAGAAATGCTGGATCTTTTATCAATTCTGGTCCCACTCTTACATGTCCCTGCTCTATTAATTTTGTAGCAGATTTTATTGTCTCTGACATTTTATCTAAAATGAATATTGATTATATAAAAAATATTTTCTGTTCATTTACATTAACTCACTTCTAACCATTACAACTGGTAAACGCCTACGACAAAAACAAGATGCTGTTACTTTTTCTGCTAAACTGAGATCCCATCTTGTAGGGATCAATCCCATAAGATACCTAAAAATAGTGTGAATTTTTATTTAAGCCTATTTGAGCTGAATAGGAAACCATCCATAGGTTGTAGGCCATTGATCAATGATTTTAAGTGGCAATATTAATGCAAAATCATATATATTGTTATACAGTACTTACAGTTTTTCTAACAATTGAGCACTGCTTTCTGTTCTGAATTGATGATTTGAGTCGATTTCTTTAATTTTTCTTGCAAGTTCCCGTATATTCCTAGCTAATTTATTATACCTGAAAGAAAAACATTTAAAAACCATCTCCTACATTTTCCTATAGACTTACTTTGTATAATCTTCCCGTTTTTGTATGTGATATTTCTTGAGTACTTTAACTTCATGTAGATTATTGTCTACTTCCCACGATATGAAATCAACTTTCTTCAGTAGTTTCTGTTCATGGTATTTCAATTTTCGAACCATTTTACCCTCATGTATTTTTGGTTATATTCTGATATGGATCAGAGAACACTAAAGATGAATATGATTACAAAATTTTACCAGCAGTGCTGCCACACCATTTTTGAACTACTTTCGACAAAGCATCACAGAACTCATAATATTATCCTACCGTACATCCGACAGAATTGGAAAAATCTTAGGGAAAAAAAACAATATTCGAGCCCACCCGGAACATGCAACAAAGCCTTAAATCTGCGAACGACAAAAGAGATCCACTATCAGCTGCAGGGGTATATCGTATACCATGCACCTGTGGATAAGTTTATATAGATATCTTCAACAGATCAGAGAAGCTGTAGATTAGGTCAAATAGACAAATCGGCAATAGCGGAACATACGTTTAGTGAAGGAGATCACACTATACTGGTTGAAGATGTGAAACTACTTGCCTCCGATCATGGATACCACAATCGACTCCTACGGGACGGGAAGCCATAGAAATCCCATACTCAAATATGCTGAAGTGGCAATAGCGCATTGTACAGTTACGGCTCTTAGAGATGACTAGCCACGGGCAAGTCACCATATATTTGCAACAGCAAGCGGACAGACTAGAGGAATGGGCCAACCTTTTGAAAAATCAGTATAAACCCCGACAAGAGTCAGGCGATACTTTTCACACGGAGGCTGGGACACACCCTCGGTAGGAGAATGATGTTCAGGTCCCACATACGGCAGAGACTAGGGTTGGTGAGAGCTGCCCGATCAAACCTATACCCAATCATAGGCCGCAGGAGTAACATGGGTCTCGATGTGAAACTGCTTCTCATCATGACCATACTACTGCATATTATTCTGTATGCTTCCACTTCCTGGGGCCAGTGCTCAGCGACATACAGACGTAATATCCAGACATTCATGAACGCTTGCATACGAGCTGCCGTAAACACTCCAAGATACATGTCAACCAGTTAACGTTAACATCCACTACGTAGCCAGTCCAGCGCTGCGTGACCTACATGAAGCGCTCAACAGGGATGACCCCATATTTCGCCAAAATGTTAAACACATGACGGCCACGAAGCAGTACCAATGACTACCTCGGAGAGTCGCTGTCAGGCGGCTCCGGTAAGTGTAAAAACTTCATAAACAGATTACTAATACACACTTTCTTACAGATACACTCAATAACTTAATTCGCAACTGAAAAACACTTGTCTCCGGTAAGGTTAAAGGGACCCCCATGCATATGTTACGTACAATAAAATCACGACAAATAAAATCAACAGATCACGAGAGTGAAGGCACCTTAAGGCTGAATTTCGACCGCAGGAAGTCAGATAATATTACAAAGTTAATATATTTCAACATAAATAACTATTCGAAATAGGTCATCTGTAGTATTTTCTAACGATATATGTTCCAACTACTCCTCACTTCCTTCTATATTCAGAGAAATATAAAATTTGCTTATTGATCAAATATTTATGATATATTTATGCCTATGATTTGTCAAGTATATGAAAGGCACCAATACACTATAACAGAGCGTGTTCTAGTATCCCAAGATATATTTAATTACACAGGTCTGCAAAAAACTTTTTAAAAAATTGTTTTGATTTCGTTAACTGATCTTTATATAATTTTTTGCGCTGATTTTAAAAATGACATGTGTTTTTATCAATCACGTAAGGTTTGCCTACAAAATAAGGATGAAATAATTGAAAACGTACAAAAAACGAGGAATTGTGAATTTATTTTTATCATTTTAACATGAAGTAAAAGCGAAAAAAATGCTACATATCTACACTAAGCATAATAGTGATACACAAGTGTTTGCAAAGTGATTATAAGTCTTTGTAAAAACGTTTTTTTTTTTCGGCAAAGCTTCTTTTGGTATTTTTTCGGCTGTGTTCTTGTGAATTTTCCCTTTTTAACATCCAACAGTAGTCTGCCATCATGTTAACATTCCACCGACCTTGGTATCTGCGTTCCAGTTCTTTTAATTATGTTTTGATGGAACCGTTCTCCTTGTTCCTCACTTAGAGTCCTTAAATTTTCAGGAAAGTAGTCCAGATGTTAGTAAAGGAAATGGACTTTGACACTCATGTTGCAGCCCAACATTTTGTAGTTTTGTATCCATTCAGCAATCAAAGTTTTGTAGTTTAGGTCTTTTTTGTTTGTAAGAAAGCCTGTTATAAACAAGTTTAAATGAATTCCAGGCATTTTTTCTTTCATTTCCATTTTAGTGGAATATGAATATGTCGTGACAGCTGCAACTTTCGACTTGCTTCTGACTTCGAACTCGGAATTTTGATGTCTTCTTTATTATAACCTAACATACCCTCTTAACCTAATTTAAACTCACTCCTAGTTCATTGTTGGAATTTTTGGGTTAATTCCGAATCTAATGCCAGAAATATACCAAAAATCAATAAGGCCCTTCTGAACTTTCGTACAACTGCAACAATAATTCAAGAAAAATCAAAATAAAATGAGGTTCAAATAATAGATTGATGTATAATGGCACAGTTGTCAAGAGTTTTCCCTTCCCAAATATAGGATCCGAGTTGCAACTGTTGCGAGACCTTCCAGCCAAAATGAAATTCAAAAAATCATATATCAGTTACTTATATGTCAAATAATAATGGCGATCAGAGCTTGCTAATATTATATTTCGCAGAAAGAGATGATTCCTATTCGTATGCTTATGAAATATGTAGTGGAGAAAATAAATCACTAATCCCAGATTTTTACAAAAGAACATGATTCTTGAACAAAACGTCTTAGGTTCACTTTTCAGAATCCAGAACAAAAAAAAACAAACTATTATTACATCTAAACAATAATAATGATAAAAAAAATAGCAAAAAAAATTCAGGGTTTGTAGAATCCCACTTTGCATGCAGATTAAAATTTGTAAATATCGATGTGAGTTCTTTGAAAATTTTTTGAATTTCTTAGATTCAATTCAAATTTTTTCAACAGTTTTCTACTTGAATTGGGCGCATTAGATAGAGATAGAATTAGATCGCAGTTTTTGTTTTCGCAAAGTTTACGGCATTAAGTCCGATTCCGGATCTAATTCTACATAGACATGATTATGCCCTACGATGGCAATCGGAATGGACTCATTTCAATTCTAATTACGATTTTCTAGATTCAACTCATTTCAAATGCTACAGTCTCTATTCTCAAAAACTAGTTGTTGAAAGTTATTCAGTCAAAATTATTCAGTAGGTCAATTTTTCAGCAGGAAGTATGATAGACTTAAACAATTCGTGTTTGATCAAAAAGGCAATGATTCAGTGTTTTGCAGATAAGTTTGGAATGTCTAGAACAGGATCTTTTAGTAGTCAAACCTTTCAAAAATAAACAATCACTATATTTTCCAAAAAGGTTAGACGGCAATACCTAGCGTAAGAGGACCACAATGAACTAGAATATTAGTTTTCATAAATCACACAATCGTGAATTAACAGTTGATTTACACTTATAACTGTAAATTGTTGGCAGCGTCTAAAGACAACGAGTTTTTCACATTTACACTCAACACTTGGCATAATAAATGTCAGCAACTTATATTTACCGCAAATTAATTTTCAATAAATATATTGAGTATATAATTTTTAATGAAACGGATTCTAATCTGTGACCTTAGTGAACCGAAGTCAAATTCAACAGTTGCAATTGAAATTTGAAAAAGCAAATTGTGTTGCAAATTTATCAGTTGAATATATCTTTAGCTAGATTAGGTTACAGATTAGATTTTCTTTCATTGATCAACATTTATTGTGACTTATAAAAAGTGTGAATGCAAAGAGATTCCTCTCTAGTTATACCTGTGAATTTGGCAAACTACAGGTGTAACTGAAAAATCTCACTTCGAACTGTGAAAATTGCAATCGAGATTGCAATTTGTCACCTAATTGGAGAAGAAAACTTTTTCGATGCACAAAATAATTCTTAACAACTTGCTACCCAAATTCATTTGATAAAAACACCTCAGACCGTCTCAAAACCAAACAGAAAATCCAGCTTGATACATCTGACTTCTTTCGTGAAGATGTTGAATGCTTAGGGCAAGTTTAGCTCCCAAATCCGAAGAACATCGAAGTCAACAAAAAATTCCTCTTGCTAAAAGCTGCAAAATAAATCAAATCCTTTTTTTGGACACCTTGGGTACTATAGAAGGTTCACGTAAATCTTCACAAAGTGCTTGAAAAAATGCAGAAAATTGAGCACAAATTGGACATTTCCAAGCTTCTCAATCTAAAAACCGATATATTGCATTCCGCAATCAAAACAGTATCGAGTAAAGAAAAACTCGGAAGCGAACTTATGATAACATATGCACCCAGAACATTGTAAGCGTCCGAAATTATTTGCAGCATTATTTAAAAAAAACTGCTGAAAAAGAAGTGGATATAAAATGAATTTAAAATTTTGGAAAACTTCATTAGTGACCGACCACCTGAAGAGAAACCTGAATGAACATTAGAGGACCAATTTATCTGAATTGAGGAAACATGAAACCCCGGAGTTCGTATCGAAAACCAAACCGCCGATGAAGAGACCAGTAGTGTTGGAACAGTCCATACTAATGCAGAGAATTACGAATACCTAGCAAAAATCACTTTTGTGAATGAAAATAAGTTTTTATTGATCTTCTTTATGTATTTTCACCATTTACAATCTGAAATATATGAAAATTGTAATGGAGAACTTTATTCAAGTGTCGAAAAGGCAAACTTTTCAGTTCACCCCGATAAGTTACTGCGTAAATTCAAAGTATTTTTCACAAAGTAATATTTTATGTCAGTGTCACCGCATTTCACACCTAATCTTCACGTTGTAAAATACGCAACACTGTATCGTCACAGGAACAGCGATATGACGGTATCTAGCGTTTTTTTCAAAAAGCGGCTTACGTAAATGAAAACCAAGTGAGCCATATTGGTCGACAGATCGACATGAAAATTCTATATGAGTGAACCGCTACACTAGTGTATAAGCATCTTAGGCAGAAGTAAATCAAAAATATTTCTTTCAAGTATTGAAGAAATTTCACAAAGAGGAGACGGGCAAGAGTTTTCCAGGTAACTGATGCTTTCAGAAACACTCTTTTTTCCGGAAAATCCAACTCACGGAAGAGAATAACTTTCTTGAAAGAAGAATAATTATTCAGATAAAATAATTAATTGTTTACGTCAATTTGTCACTTTGAAATATTGAAACGTAATGATAGCATTTGTTATTCCTGTAGTTGGTAGACTGATCCTAATATTTTCTATTGTAGCAGTGTTATTGAGTCAAATCTGTTGTTCAATTGGGTCTGTACCAATATTGAAATATGCCAATCGAGTGCACTACTAGTTTTATCAGTGGAAAATGTATACGTCAACCACTGATGATACCTAACGCCAAACAAGAACGCCTCATATCGTATCATAAAACTCACGAATATATAAATGTACTTAGAACATAAAATTGTGCTTTGAGTATGTATTCTATGTTCTATGTTTCAAAAATATCTCATTCTATCTCACCTATCACCTATCCCTCCCACAATATATTCGAAAAGAGGTTATTACCTTTTCTCGTTAGTAAACAGTTATTTTAAAAGTATTTCAACTTTTTTGTCAGCTTTGAAGTTTTTCTCCGCTTTAACCAATTACTCTATATTCTTACAAAGACTTCAGTTTTTTGGCTATTATTTCCAATACCTTTTAGTATTGACAGCTGTGAGTGACTAATAGGCGGTACCTGTGTGTAATTCATTCCGGGAAAATAAAATTTTAATAAAATGTTTATGTGAAAATAAACACTATCATTAAAATGTCGAAGAATAATCTGAACGGTTCAAGAAGTGTTTCTTCGAATAGTTTCAATAGTTTCTTGTCAGATGGTGAAATTGATAGTGGGCTTGAGGATTTGAGCATTAAAAATCATAGACCTTCCTCAACTTCAAGAACCAATAAAGCTAAAAGAATACGATTCTATCACAATGGCAATAAGTTTTTCAATGGTGTTGTTATTCCAGTGGCTCCAGAACGTTACAGATCGTTTGATAGTCTTACAACAGAACTCACGAATATTTTAACAAAAAGTGTGACACTGCCAAGTGGAGTTAGAAGTGTTTATTCAATGGAAGGGAAAAAGGTAACAGTTCAACTTTTAAGTTTAAATGAATATTGTATTTTCTATCTAGAAATCCACAAGTTTGTGGTGAGGGGTAAAGTGTTTTCAGAGATATACTGAATTGATATTTTAGCTAGAGATTGTACACAAAGCAGAGTGCGTAGCTTCTTGAAACTTAACGGCAAGTACAGCTTTACAGACCAGTATTTAAAATATTCATATTGTCACTTAGGTTTATCACTATTCCAAAATAATGATTATGATAACATTTTGTGTATGTTCGAACTATAAAAAAAAGAGATTGAATTAATCTAGGTAAGAAAAAAAATCACAAAATTCTAGTGGCAAATCATTGGGTATGAATAAAAAAGTAAAACAATCTAATGAAATGAAAAATATGAAAACATTTTTTTTTATAAATTCCCTCACTATCGTTGCAATTAACTAGTACTAGGTAGATCTAAGCAAAACGATTATATGACTTTTTAACTTTATTAATTTTTGTTACTGTATTTTCCCAACTGTTTTTTGTGAAATTTGCAGTCAAGTTTTGTAATGTATTTTTAGAATGGTAGTTCATGCCAATGACTTATGTTCCTGTTCTACTGAATTTTACTGGAGTTTTTTTCCAACACCAAATCGTTATTTTTAACACCTCGATACGGGTTTCAATCACCAAGTGATCATCTTCAAAGAGGAAGATTAAAACAATTTTAATCTTTCTCTTTGAAGATGATCACTTAGTGATCGAAACACGTGTCGAGGTGTTGAAAATAATGATTTGGTGTTGGGAAAAAACTCCAGTGATATTCATTACTATATTAAAGGTTCCAAACAGTGCATCATAAGTCGGGTTCTACTGTTCTAAATTAACAAATATAAGACTTCTGACAAATCAAAAGTTTCTTCTAGTTCACGTAACTGATTTTTCTTGTATGTCTCTCGCATAAATATTGACAGTTGTCAACTATGGTAAGAAGTGTTATCCATAAGTATTACATTGATATATTGAGAATCAGTACATCGATGGATCTTTAACATTTTTTGCAGATAATAATAGGATTCATTGACATTGGCCAAAGAGAATTCTCAGAAATAATCTGTTTCATATTTCCTTCCATCGTACAAACTATGGAATGCACTCTCCTATTGATCGTTCACTTAGAATATTCAGTGAAAAAATCTACATTTAGAGATCACAGGTATATTCCTGTTATTGCTTATATATACAGTTATTGCTTACGTATATGTATACTTTGTTATTCTTGCCATTTATACCTGTATTTTGAATTCATCTTAGTGCTTTTACTCATTTTCACATGATTGAGTTTACTTCAATACTTCAATAATTCAAAACTATTTTAAGGTTGTGTTCAACATTGATAATAAGTCCTATGGCTTGATGTAATTTCTTTTAAGGACAAAACACAAGCACTACAGAAGAATCTTTAAGGCGCTCTAAGAGTAGTGTTTGTGTGAAAGTAGCAATTCACATTGGATTTGAATCGTTGGAGATTATATCCATTTCGAAAGACATTCTCAGGAAGTTTATTCCACATAAAAGCAGTTCCCCAAATGAAAGAGTTCTTGAAGAGCAGTGAAGTTCAAGGTGTACTGTGTTGAACCTTAAAACGATGAGCAGCCACAGTCTGTCATGTATTTCTTATATGTACTGTGGAATTAAATGTGCCAAGTTACTTGAACACTTGCCGTGGAAGTATCTATGAAAGAGAGACAAGTCTCCAAGTGTTTGTTTCTCTGAAATCAGAATGAATTTATTTATCAAACATTAATTTGTAAAAAACCATGGGATGCTTTTTTATTATGGCTCCAATCTGCTAAACAGCTCCTAAAAAGTATGTTAAAATGGGGTAATCCCATGCAATTACTGAATAAATTAAAAAAATTATTCCAACCAATATATAGGTCCAGCCTACAGAATTATTGTTCTTTTATTAGGAGGTACTTCAGTAATGAAACACTTAGAATCATTAGCCCAACTTTTTTTTTAATATATCATGGTTATTGTAACTATGTTTTGCCTAGATATACTAAATTCTGGTAAATATCTGGTTTGCCTTCATCTGAAGATTTAAAAAAATGTTTGTACTTGCTTTAACATGATGAGCATAACATGATTCTGAAGTTAAAATGGGGTGGCGTCCCGCAATTCTGAAATTATTGCCCATCAACATCAAAAGAAGGTCATATTTCATCTTTTTTACTTCAAAAAAACGAATAAGATATACATAGTTTCATTCACCATGTCACCGATTAGAAAACGTAGATTCAAGAAATAAGTTACCTGCTGCTTGTACTCAACTTTATAAGCTAAGTAAATGTTCTAATATTATCAACTATTGATAGAATTTAAAGTTGATGTGTAGTTTGAAAAGAAGGCAGAAATGTCAATATTTGAATTTGTAATATTCAATCTAAGTAGTCATACCAAAGTAAATTTTTAACATCAAATCTGTCATTCGAACAAAAAAGCACCAGAATGAAAGGAGACCGCCGAGTTTTGACTTCAGAATAATGTTCTGCTCATCATCTTGAGTGAATACAAACATTTTTTTAAAAGCTTCCGATATGGCAAATAAGATATTTATAGACTTATGCCACTTCATGCCATCGTTAATCATAGAAAACCATATCGAAATCTTTCGATATTTTTAAGGCTCTAACTCCCACCTGTCTTAGATTTTCCACATATTTTTTCAATCAGTGAGTTTTGTTTCCTTTACTATTAAGCAGGCAGAACCAAATTGAAATTCTTTACTGCAAGTTTTGAATTTGCAGGAATTTCAGATTCATTTTAGGGTACCTAATTTCCTCAGTCGGTCGATAGCCGGGCGGTTTGACATGTGCGCTTTGTTCACTCAGTCAATTGGCCGATGTGTGAGTCGATGGTTCAAGCCGCAGGCTGAACGCTCGATTTTCACTTGCTATTGTCCAACTCGTGTTAGGAATCACACGTTATTAGGTAAGACCTCGTTAGTCCTTAGCTCGCACAAGTTTCGACTTCTGAGGGTTGTCGTTCGTA
>WOGO01003604.1:0-14150 GCA_015342085.1 Leptinotarsa defecta | reverse complement strand
CATGCATATATATCAAGGTCGTAAGATGCTCTCCAAGGTTGAACCTCAAGGTCACATATTAGGAATAGCTTGAATTCTCAAGTTCAAATTTCATGTTCGAAGTTATATAGCATACACATAGCTCAAGGTTGATCTTGAAGGTAAAGCACAAGTTCAGAGTCATGTATTGCAGATATAATGGATAAAATGAAGATCATATGATGTGACATCTTTCAAGGTTTAACATCGAGGTCACGTATTGAGCAAGGATAAATCTCAAGGTTGAATCGCATGGTCATATTGAACGTGCATAATGCAAGATCATGAGGTATCTTTCAAGACCAAACTTCAAGGTCACATATTGAGGAACAGACTCAAATCTCAAGGTCGACACCCATGATCAAGGTCATATCATCTGACACGTAACTGAAGGTCATATGACGTCATTCAAGGACAAGGTCAAATGGTGGGGGGAGGTCCTCAAGCGGCCTTAGACAACTACTCATGACAAGTGTCTGTGTAATTCATATTAAACATAGTTTTTAAAAATAAATTTTTGCATTATGAAAATACGTTCCATTTGTGTATTCTCTCCCCATACTAATAGGTATTCCATATTTCAGCCCATGATATGCCGTTTTCAGTGCATCGATTTTCAAGTGACTTCTCAACACCATAACTGGATAACACTTGTTAGTTACTTTTAGATGTATTCAACAATAACTTGTTGGTATGGTATAACTATGTATATGCTATAGAAATGCTATTTGAAATTGATTTTTCCAAATTAAGGTTCCTGTTCACAATGAGATCGAAATCATCTGCATAACTCACAACTACAGTATTTGACTGTTTGTAAATTTCCGAGAAATCATTTATACTTTTTTTATTGAAATGAATAAAAACACTTTTGTCCAATTACCACTAGCTGATTTTATTTATACGACTGGTTTTAGGTTTAACCCCATTATCAAGTATAAAACTGAAATGTGAAGTTTGAAAACTCGGGTATATCGGGAAATTATAACTGTTAAATTATAACTGTTAAAAGTTTTTGCTAAATATTCGAAATAAACGAGAAGAATGTTTACGGAAAATGAAATCATGTTTTTCTTCTATTTACAGTTGAATTTTATGAGTTCATAATATTTTCGAAATTATATTCGTATTTTTCTCTTGATTTTGCTGGTAGCAAATTATCCATCGCAATATTTGCTTGCTCAGTAATTTCCGGTGTGGTGGCACGAATTTCTTGATCGTTATCACTCAAATTTAATTTTTACGAGATACTGAATGACAGCTTATATTTAAAACAAGTGGTTGTTGATTCATTAGATTCATTACCAACCCACAATAACAATAAATTTAGTGAACATAATGATTTTATTTCGATTTAACAAAGAATTTGGAGAGAAAATACACTGATTTTGGCTCTTGGACAGTTGTAGGTATTCATGAGATCATATTTATCACAGTAAATTTTTTTAAATTTCTTACGGAAGTGGCCGCCATTAATTTAGAATACACGTTTATTCTAAGTGAGCCATTACCTACCTGCTGTCACTTCGTGAGGTTTCGGCCAAAAATACTCTTTAATATTTGTCAAGCTTTCGGTATCTTTATTACCTTATTCGTCAACACAACTGAAATATGTGGATTGAATTTTTTATAAAAACATGGATTGGATTTTGTATAAAAACATAAATATAAAACAGTTGCTGCTACAAAAAAAACTCCATTAAAAAAAAAGCAAAAAATTTGAATTAGTATATAAAATTTCGTGTATGGATTGCCCTAAAACATGTGGTAAATTTCTAGACCTCTCAATAGTCGTATTATTTCACAGCAAGCAGCAAAAATGTCCAATACTTTTAGTAACAGGATCTAAGTAAAGAATTCCAATTTGCTCGATATTTCTATAATCGATAATAAATAAAATAATCTTATATGGAAGTTATAAGGCACCAGTAGCTAACCTTTTGACAATAGTCGCAATTGGTTTCAGATGCACAACACAACACAGCTTGAAATTATATTTTATAAATGAAGCAAATATTTTATTTTTCTGCCACTGCAATTCCTATTTTGTTCAAATTTTATTTCGAACCACAATGCACATGGGCCAAATTACTGGCTTTTGTTGAAAAAAAAAATGGAAAATCATGCGAGTATTGGGAGAAATGAGTGTAATTGAGCTGTTTCTTTGAAGAGTGAATTTTGTCTGGCGAAGTTACGTAAAGAACATTAAAGTAGTATGTACTGCTTTGATCATCATTTATTTTTATAGGTACTGAATTCTTTCAAATCTTACTTCGATTTTAGTCCCTTTCGATATTGTTTACTTCCAAATTTTGAGATCAATTACATACCTGCATGTTATTTCAAACAATAATTCGATCATTTGTGTTGTTACAATAATTTTCATTCCATTCTGTTCAACATATGTATTTTCTGAGTTTGAAATTGAATAGATCTTCAATTACCTTCTTCAAAAACCAGAGTTGGCACTTGTTGACAATCATTCGTGTGATTTTTTTCGAAAACTACCTTAACTTAGCTAATATACTAAAAAATATGTATTAGTTTGTTGTCTGTAATGGATAAAACAACTACTTTTGTCGTTTTAAACATTAAATATTAGGTTTCAAACGTGGCTCATCGGTGTCCTGAACGTAACGATCCTATCCAAAAAAGTATAGTTTTGGTTGCGCAAGACCTTAAAACGTGGGGCTTTCTATCGATACTTCAAATCATATGGCATCCAGTTTTCGAGCCTTTTGACCTTTCGAATACGCATGGGAGTTGACGCCCAGTTCTTCCGCCATCCTACGCACCGTTTGTGATGGGTTACTTTCCACCAAGTGCCTCAAATGCTCGTTCTGGATTACTGGCTTCAAGGTTAAAATCTTCGGAACAAAATTCTGCAAACCATCGCCGAACAGTGAGTTCAATAATACTATCATTGCCAAAAGCCTGGTTAATTTTTGGGTCTGTTTCGACAGCGCTTTGGTTCAATTTGAATTCGTAGAGAAAAATTGGTCGAAAATTGCTCAACGACATCATATTGAGAAGGCGGAAAAAATTTTATTTTGAAAAAAATGAACAGCGTCACTGTATACAGCAGGGGATCCCAACCGGTGATACGCGTACCACCAGTGGTATATACGCGGGAACTTTCAGGTGGTATGCGTGAGTGATGTGAGCAACATACTGCTAATAGCTAACATGACTCAGCTTACAGGTCGCTAGAAAAACGAAATACCCATAACCCAGTGAACCACGTGGCATTTTTGTTTTTCTATTTTATTGGAATTTATAATTTCTAGGTAATAAAACAATAAAACACTTTAGGAATTTTACCTAGGAATGCCCAGATAGTACAATTGGTAAACAAAGGGTGTTTCATTTTTTACCTGTGGGTCTTTAAATGTGGGTCTTTAAAAGGATTGTCTTTTACTTTCACTTGGCATTACAGGTTCGTTGTAGTTGTTGTAATTATTAATTCTGTTTGGTATAAGAAAACTGAACTATGAAACAATTTCTGACGTTTTCTTCTACTTCAAAGGATTGTGCTCAAAAACCTAAATCACCGGCCAATCGTAAATACGATGAAAGCTACTTACAGTACGGTTTTATAGTGAAGCCAGGGACTGAAACCAGTGACATTTCTATTCCTCAATGTATTGTATGTCTTGAAACACTTTCGAACCAATCCATGAAGCCTTCTTTACTGATGCGACACCAAACTAATAAGCACCATGATTTTATTAGTAAGCCCACTGAATTTTTAAAAGAAGATCTAATTTTTTAAAGAAAGAAACCCAATGTTTGACGAAGTTAGTCAATACTGATACTAACTTGATAAAGGCGTCATACTTTGCTAGTTTAAGAATTGCAAATGAGGAAAGTCTCACACAATACGTGAGACGCTTTTACTACCGGCCGCTGTGGATATGTAAGCCGTGTTAGGAGAAAAGGCAGCCAAAGAAATTAAAAAAATACCACTGTCAAATAACACAGTAAAAAGGCGAATTGATGATATGTCTAATAATATAGAAGAACAACTGGCTTTGAAACTCCAAAAATGCACTTATTTT
The DNA here is from genome assembly GCA_015342085.1 of Leptinotarsa defecta. Lineage (NCBI taxonomy): Eukaryota > Metazoa > Arthropoda > Insecta > Coleoptera > Chrysomelidae > Leptinotarsa > Leptinotarsa defecta. The sequence goes on along the minus strand of WOGO01003604.1, from coordinate 10,074 downwards.
GCACTGACAAAAGCACTGATGTCACAAATATGGCGCAGCTACTTGTTTTCATGCGATTTGATTATAATGAAGAGGTGATAGAAGAGTTTTTTCTCCGAACCACTTAAATTAAATACCACAGCGGAACCCAGTTTTAAGGTAATTGATGAATATGTGCTCAAAGTAGGCATTTCTTGGTCCAGGTATATTGGCTTGTGTACAGATGGGGCAAAAGGTATGTCAGGAAAATCGGCAGGACTAGCAGCAAAAATGTAGGAAGTTGCTCCTGAATGCAAAAGTACGAATTGTGTCATCCATCGAGAAGCATTAGCTGCTAAAGGTATGCCGGAAAATCCTAACTCCATGATGTGAAAGTTATTAACTTCATAAAGGCTAGGGCTCTAAACACAAGATTATTCTCCTCGATGTGTGAAGAAATGGGTGGCAAGTTCAAAACTTTACTCCTGCATATAGAAGTGAGGTGGTTATCTCGCGGGAAAATTTTGAACCGTCTCTTTGGACTGAGATCAGAAGTTTTCATGTTTTTAAGTGAAAAAAATCATGACATGAAGAAATTGTTTGCTGATGAAGAATGGTTGTCAAGATTGGCTTACCTAGCCGACATTTTTGACAAACTCAATATTTTAGGTCTGGTGGCACGCCAATATTTCTCAATAAGTCAAGTGGTACGCAGGTGCAAAAAGGTTGTGAACCCCTGGTATATAGTACAAAAATCTCCACCAATCAGTACTAAAATAACTATAATAAAACAAATAAGTGTTGAATATAAAAATAGGGCGAAATTGTAAACGATTATGTTCTCGGACTATGTTTTAAACGAGTGTTCCATTTGAAAAAATCGCATGAACTTGAAATGGACCTTGTATACAAATGGTAAATGATATTTTGCTTATAACGTCACTTCAACAGAAACAATTCAGATCTTCGAAAAAACACCCTGATAACTGTTGTTTCATTTTGTATCACTACCAATTCTTTCGAAAATATTAATAACTTGGCACTATAGTGCATTTAGGTTTGAGAAATATTTTGGCCTGTATAGTTAATGAGACCAACAATTTGACATTTACGATTAATTTATAGGACATACCATAATAGCGGGTAGCGGTGTTTCCTATTTTTTATTGTTGGTGTTGTGTTCATTGTACAAACATATAACTGTTATACCGATCTCAAATCTAAATATGAAATTCTGACCTTCATCTGCCATCTGTCGACAGATAGCCCAACACGAATGTGAGATCACTGACTCAAACTTTTCACCATGTCGACAGAGTTCATCACTCGACTGATAGAGGGAAGAACATGGACTGTAAGCATCGTAAAACATTGTCTAAGGATTTAATTGTAAGCTATTTTATACCTCCTGAAGAGGCACGAGCCTAAAGCAGGGCACCATAAAATGTAAACATGCACAAAAATATGTAACAAACCGAAAGATATAATAAACGTATTTGATTGATTGATCTATTTTATACAGGAAAAAATTACGAAGTGAGGGACATCTGAATCTCATCTAAGTAAGTGAACAACAAAATTTAAAATTTTGCCAAATGGGTTATACATATTGAAATTATGGTCCGCACATACATATTCTGAGTTAATATCGAAAACTGAGACGATATATAGAAAAAAACCAATTCATCCCTTAACACCCCCACATTACTCTTGCCATTTTCTAAAAAAATAAATATTGAAACTACTTTCTAAAAATGAATATCCTAGGTATATGAAAAATCAGAGGATCTATGAAAGAAAAAGAATGATTCACCACTCCACATCCCCATTTTACCTCCATATTTTTCGATAAATTTCGTGAAACGCATATTAACTATTGAAATTATCCTCTGAGAATGCATCGTCTGAGATGAAATATAGAAAAAAAAAAGATTTACCCCTCAATACCCCCAGTTTGCTCTAGTCAAAAATTTTATACACGCTTTCACGCATTCCCACTTTACTCTTGATAATTTCCGAGAAATTTAATGAAATAGGTATCAACTATTGAAACTATTTTTTAAAATACTTTCTAAAAATGAATATCATAGGTATATGAAAAATCAGAGGATCTATGAAAGAAAAAAATTGATTCACCACTCCACATCCCCATTTTATCTCCATATTTTCCGATAAATTTCGCGAAACGCATATTAACTATTGCATAGTCTGAGACGAAATATAGAAAAAAAAAAAAAATTCAGCCCTCAATACCCCCAGTTTACCCTAGTCAAAAAATGTATACTCGCTTTCACATTCCCACTTTACTCTTGATAATTTGCAACAATTTACTGTTGTTCTGATTTTTTAGATTCCCGTTCACCCCTGTGAATACGGTAAATGTTTTTGGACCTTCTGAATATTTTATACGGTGAACTTAAAATGTATCAACCTCATCTACAATTTATTTCTTTTTTCTGATTGATTTTATTATGATTTATTTTGATGCTTGTTCTACTGAAGAAAAACAATTAACTTTTTTGATAACTTCATCTATACTTTTGAAAAGACTTTCAATTTCTTCACATTTCTGGCAGGTAATTTTTTAATTTCTCTTCTGATAAAGTTATTTTGTCGATTTTTTCCGATATAATTATTTCTTTGTCCGTTACAATTTTTTCAATGATTTTTTCATTGATAGCTGAAGATGAACCACACTCTTCTTTATCTTGAGTATAAATTTCGTAATCATCTATCATACCTCTGAGGGTATTTGTTGCTGTATTGTCAGGGTATTTTGGGAAATTATATTCAACTTAATTTTCTGAGTCACTGAGATCACTCTCCCAATTCACTAGTTTTCTGGATTTATGATTTTCATTCATATAGTCATTTTCTGGACTGTTTTTCTTACTTTTTGAAGTTTCTGTCATTTGCCGTTTTTCTTTAGTTTTCGCCATGAATTACACTGAGCTCGTCTTAATTTTTTAAGGAGCAAGTAGACGGATTCATAACATCAAAGAATTGTCCGTTTCAACCCCTATTTTTCGATTAAGTTTTGAGAGAACTGCGAATTGTCAAACTAATGTTAAATTTTATTCAATGCATAAGAAAAAATTGATTCGCCCATTCACACATTGATTCACATTCACAAGTTATAAATGAAATGTCGAAAGTTCCACTTGTGCATTATTTTTTATTCGAGGTTGAATGTTTGTGTTCTGCGTTTTGCACTGACACCTGTCGGATATAATGCAACGTCCTTCGTGTTATTAGCCAAGGTAGTAGTTTTTTTCTGATAGGTGAGTGTAGGTAGTTGAGACTGGCCTTAACGAATTGTTCCTTTAGATGATTTGATTTATAGCCAGTCTTCAAGTATGCCCACTGACTACATGTGAAAAGTTTTGCGTAAATCTCTTGAATGGTAAGAGCTACTGGAAATATAATCCAGAGAAAGGTAATAGATGTAGATCGTAAAATTCCTTAAGAAAATGGTCCCGATACTTTTTTCTTAGAAAGCACGGTTCTCAAGTTTCCGCGATTTTAAACTCAGAAAATCAAATTATGCACTCATATATGGCCAATATGCATTAACAGAGGCCTATTTAATTTAATAAACGAAACACAGATGCATGCATGCGATGAACCATGTGCGTGAAATATTGGAGGATATTGCTGATATCAGAATGGATAGTAGAGATCAGCATGTGGGTGCAAGTGCAAGACAATCATACCCATTGCCAGTGGAGTCGTCGGTGATGATGAAATTAATTTTCATAATGCTCGTGAAGTGGAAATTGCGTGTATGAGTAAAATAATGGGCCAAACATTTGATATCTTTGAATTGAACGCGCTGATAAAGTACTAGTTCTACTAATTAAGAGCAGTACCACGAAAATTCGTGATCTGTTCTGCTATTTCAATGCATGAGTATTACAAATACATCTGAAGATGAACTTGAATTTTTTTTGTACATATGAATTAGCCTCTTAACCAAAATAGGACTGCACAACTGATACCTCAACTGCAGGCAATGCAACAAGCGGGCATCATATTTTTTACGAATGTGAGGCATTGGATAACAGGAGGCAAACACTTTATAGACAACCTTAATTATGTCCAGAAGAATATGATATGCATTCAGTAAAGGATTTGTACAAATATGTCAAGAGTAAAGTCGTTGTGTGAAGTGTACCCATTCCGCAAAATTTTTTCCAATGAGTAAATTCGGCACGACCAAAATTTGCTGCATTCTGTTCCATGAGAAAACGCAACTTTTGTTGCTCTTTAGTCCAAAATAAATAAAAAATTGTGTAAGTTTCGACGAAAACTTGATTTGATTCACAGCCTCAATAAAAACGTATAAATATGCAACTATCTGAAATGAATATCAATATGAAGTTCAGATGAATGTGTTCTGTTTTTCAAGGCGCTACTTTTGCACTGAAAACAATTTTCTACAACCTAAGTCTTCTTCAGAAGAGAAAGCTGCGGGAAAATGGAAACATATGTTGAAAATAGGCAAAACTATTTTAAAATAAATGCAAGTTTGCAGCAAATACTTGAAAGTTGAACTTTTTTTTCGCGGTAGGGTTTTATAAGTATTCCTAATTCAGTCTTCTATTTTATGAAGAAAATTCAAATATACCTATTTACTCAACGAAGAAGTTCTAATTGAAAAACTATGTGAAATACATTTTGTGTTTCAACCTCCATTTCACAGAAAGAACATTTATTTAAGAATGAGACAGAACTGCTCAAATAATGAAAGCAAAGGTTCATGATGTAAAAGGGTTATACAACGAATGAACAAATTTGTAATTTCAGATAGAATAACACTTCATTCACACAGTTTACAAAATAGTGTCACGAGTTCCGTTCGAAAGCTTCTTCAGAAGTGTTCAATACTTTTTCATCGACCTTTTTTGGGTATTTTTTAACTTCCACAATCTGAAAAAATGTAAAAATCATAATGGAGAACTTCATACAAGTGTAGAAAGGCAAACTTTTCAGTTTACCCCGATTTCACAAAGAAAAATGTTTTATGCATGCGTAACTTGTCGTATTTATAATTTTGCACATCAAAAAAATTGCTAAAAAATACTACAATACTTATCTTTACGTTTCGGAGGAAGATATAGATAGATATTTGCAGTTATTCTTTTTGATTATTTATTTCTTACTTTCTTCGACATATGTCAAATGAGTTTTGAAATACGAAATTATGTCTCTCCGATATCAGTCTGTTGCCATTTCGTCACAATCCAAATTTTTCTTGAAGGGGTAGCCAAGTACGGTCTATTCCTAAGGAGCTGTTCGAAATACAATGTGGTTTATAGTTCACTTGATAGAAATTTCAAATTGAAAAACAGTCCACTTTGTTTCAGCTCTCTAAGTACCGTAGTTTTCCTGTAATTAATTATAAAAATCGAATGTGGTAGGGCGGTGACGTCACGGCCCTATTCCAGCTTCTTGTTCTATTGACCAATACGAATAATGGAAATAATCAACATTGCCAAATCGTAAAATGTACACGAAAAATCATGTTTGGAAATCTAAAATCAGTACACAAAGTCGAAAGATCACAAAATATTCACCCAAACTATGATTTTATGCATTACTCAATAATTTACGGTTGTGAGAATAAAAAAATATAGCTAATTGAATTAAATAATAGTTTCAAATATTCAATTTATTCTACAATCCACAATCTGTACAACTACAATTTATTATAAAAAAAAAGATTCCTACATACATACCTGTTTCTAATATTGCTACTAAATTATTCAAGCATTATGGGCTCGATTGGAGAAATCTGTTGAATCTTCCAAAACTTGAGAGGAAGGTTGAATGGGGTCAAGTATAGACCGAATTGATTGTACTCGAACTGATCCAACAAAAGCTTCTGAGGTAATACTATTGATCATATGATAAAATGAAGTAAAATGTATCATAGTTTCAGTAACAGTATCAACTCCAGATAATACTTTCTGTGGAGAATACTTGAAGTTGAAATAAAAAGCTTTACTATCATATTCAATATTTTCGTCCCCCTTTCATTTATAATCACTTTTTAAATGATTTTTATAAAGTCTTAGAAGAGTAGAAGAATTGTAGTTCTTTTTTTTTCAATACTTTCACCCATTTTTTCCTCATCATTTTATCCTTTGGGAACCTAAACTCATATGAAATAACTCATCTACAAACCAATGCGCTTTCTGTTTTCTTGTGGCTTTCCACACAATTAAAATCAGCACAAGAATGCACCCTATTAATATTCAAATATAACTCCAAAACACTTGTTCCTACGCGAGCTGTCAGCAAAGAAAAAGTTGAAACTTAATGTTACAAAAACAAGCAGAATGGATCCGATATGACATACAGTTTTAATGCCGAATAAACCAATAAATGGTGATATATGTATCTACTTCATTTTCCTGAGAAAATGAACGATCAATTAAAATTTCCTGTAATTATTCATTCATTTTTGTTGGGAATGAAGCCAGCAAACAAATAAATATACAATAATAAGATTGCTCGAATCCACGAATTAAGCATAAAAATGGACAATAATATTTGTCTTGATAACTGATATAGTTCAAGTTATATCTAAATATGATTCTAAATAGAATTAAACGAGCTAATAAAATAAATAAATTATGCAATAATGCCACCCACCAAAAATAAGAAATTCAAGGTTACCCATATTGTCATCCAGTCAGCCAGCGCCCTCTGTAGTGTATGCAACAATGTGCTCTTTCTAATAACAATGGTTTCCACAAACTTCGTATTTTTGTTAAAATAATTTCAAAATGAATTTTGAGCCTAGTTTTGTTAAAGGTGACTCTCGACAACTCACCAAGAGTCGATTTTGAAATGATTGATGAATTTTACATGAAAAATTTGAAATACTTTCGTACCGAAATGAAGAATAAAAAATAGAAACGGTAGGTGGTATATTTGGTAGGTCTCTTTCTTTTATATGACATTCATTTCAGACTTTATCTTTTATCGAAGGATGGAGAGTTTTGATTTAATTTTTATTTTATCTCGGCCAAGGAGCAGTGTGGTGACTGAAAAGAAGCAAAAATGTGAAATGTAGAATTACTCCAGAACATATCAATTCAAAAATAACCTGAAAAAGTATTTTTCGGAATGTAAACTAATGACACGGAATATGCAGCAAAATAGGCACCCGCCGAGACCTACCTTTTACAAAAAAAACGTTCTTTAATTAGATAATTGTAACAGTTGTTGACAGAGTTGTAACAGAGTTGACAACAATAACAACGAAAATGGTGTCTGTCAAACTGGATCATCAGATCTGTGAGTGGATATTAAAAACTAATACACTTGGTAACTCCGCTCTAGACATGATCAATTTTATTGGTCAACAGACACGCGGCCAAGTTCTTGTGTTTCGAATTGTTCTTTTTTCTGCAAATATAAAGAGATCTTGGGACCGATTAGGCTTGATAAGTATAATATACCCCTAACTCGAGCAGTCTATAAGCAGTATTATTTTGCATAACATGAAACAAGTCTATTAGTGACTCGCCCAGCGCATCCGCCAAATCATTAATTTCTGATACTCGTTGATTACGTAAAATAATTTTTGAAATCGATTGAGTAGATAGCTTTCGAGTTTCGCCTTTACAAACCAACATACGATTTTTTTCTATTCATAATACTAGTTTGGAAGTTTAGATTTAAACATAATCTGTTACCTATAAAGGATCTTGATACAATCAACAGAATTGATGCTTGTGGAAAAAAACCTATTCTCACCTTTTTGCAGAAAATATCTTCACACAAAAGGAGACTGTCAAGACTGGCTCTATAGACATGTCGAACAATTTGTGGAACATACTCCAGGTCCAGATAAAACCATTGGATTAATTTGATGATCAGTGACCATGTTCCAGATCTATCTAGAGAGAGATTCTGAATGGACAATATACAGAATTGTGCATATTGACAATTGCTCAAATAAGGCTTGAACGGTTAACACTGAAAGTCACAGCAATCTCGGAATAACCTCTGACACAATTACAACCTTCTTAATTTAGTCCTGATCTCGCGTAGAGATCCGATTGTAGCATGTGGAATGAGAAAGCAGTAAGAACAAATATCTGTCTGGTTTGTTGATGAATCAAAAACAGCTTCAGGTTCTACTGCTGGTGTATACAGTTGCAGAACCATAACATAAATATCAACCTGCCTAGGGGCCTAAGTGACCGTATTTCGAATAAAAATCTTCATTGATTTGCGTATGAAAAGATAGTCTGAAAGTGAAACTATTCTCATGTAACAATGCTCTCAACTAGCAACAACTCGTCTGGCAGTGAACTACCGACAATAAAACTGCTCAATACAAAGACCCAACAAATCGTCTCTTGTATTTACTCGTGGCCACACTGACTTGAATGGTAATAAAACGGTTTCATAGGACCAGAATCTGTTATTGGTATTACAGGTTTTGCCAAACAAACATTGAATACCTGGACTGCCAGAAGAGTTCCAGACTTCTGGATTAGCCCATTCCAAGGCACTCATAAATTATCTGAAGTATGTTACCAAACAATCATCAGATCAAGGCATGGATAACCTTCCTTCCTTGTCCAACAGGTCTACTAAGAGGTCACTGATAGTGCATGTTGTCTGGAAGAAGAAACAGCAGAGTAGCTCATCTGTGCCTTCTGCCGTGGACCGATTCAGGTTTCAGTTTTCTGTAGAATTCAACTCTTGTCATCCGACTTGAAAGACCACTAACAATAAAGCAATGATCTGCATATAGGAATGAACCACGAATGAACCCTCGCGGATTGACGGAATGGAAGCCAAACGAGCTCTTCCAAACAACATCCTTTTTCATTTCAACTACTGGAAATAATTGGTGATATCACCAATTTTGTTTTGTTTTATTTGCAGCAGTAACAGTTCAATATAGTTCAATAAAGAAAAATTTATTGTACATTGAAAAAAATCGATAATGAACCTTTAACCTTCTAAGAACACAGTACGATCTAATATTTTCAACAACATAATAACAACACTCGTAAAATGCGAAAGAAAATCATCAACTTCTCTTGAATTGGGAGACATGTGCTACCAGCGAACCCTACAAAAATGTAAATTTCATTACTCTTGAAGCATATTGTGAAAATTACATTTCATTGCTGAAACATGTTACTACATTTTTATTCTCTTCCTCCTTCAATATGGCACACTGTCGGACATATTTTAGTTACAAACGTACAAGAGTAAATAATATGTATATTATACTCGTTCTTTATGAAGATTTATGCAGTTATGTTTATTTCAACTTCATTTTACCGGCGGCATTTAACCATGTAGTGGACGCATCGGGTCTATCAGACCTATGTAATCATAATTGCTGTGGTGCTACGGTGCGTACGGTGTTATGAGCTATGAGCCGAGAGTAGCCATTCTCGGCTATGAGCCTCAGTACCTTCGAGCTAGCCCACGATGCATGTACTACAGTAGTTTCAACGCAGTGTATCAGAGAACAACGATTTTAGAGCAGATTTCGGTCTTGCAGACCCGACGCGTTTCTTTATGTAAGTATTTTTTTATATATGTGAAATAATTTCATCCCTATTTTTGTAATCAAGGCTTCAATTTTAAAAACAATCTATATTTCTTACAGAAAAATGGAAAAAAAAGAAGTTGAAAGATTGACTGGGTTGTTCGAAAAAGTTTCATCTGATCTGTTTGCTTTGTTTACCATTGTCAGAAATGTTATAATGGATAATTGGTTCACTTCTGTTGAAGTGGCCAATAATTTACTAAAAAATCATCAGCTGACAATTGTGGGAACACTTAGAAAAAATAAGAGGCAAATTTACAATGATTTTTATACTAAACGACAAGAAAAGTCAAACATGTTTGGTTTTACAGAAGATATGACTATCGTTTCATATATATCAAAAAAAAATAAGCAGGTTATTTTATTATCAACCCTTCATCACGATTATTCTTCTATTGATGAGGCATCAGGTGTAGAGGCAAAACTAGAGGTAATTACTTTTTACAATTCGAAGAAGGCGAAGTTGGTACAGTTGATCAACTTTCTGCAAAATATAATGTTTCGAGAAATACACGTTGGTGGCCCAT
>WOGO01003603.1:0-14150 GCA_015342085.1 Leptinotarsa defecta | reverse complement strand
CCCTGTTGTCGGGGGAAGTACAACCGTGGAACGGACGATTTGGGATGCAAACTCCTATAGAGATGCATCATTTTTCGGGTCTTTACGTCGAGTTGATTATTATTATTATTATCATTTTTTCATTCTGTCGTTATTCTTTCTTTGATTTTTGATATAAACATGAATGACATAATAAAAGTTATGTGTCGATTGTTCATTTTCTCGTCTATATCTTTATTGTGAGAAAGTGAAATGATCTTAATGAGGGTACCAAATTTTCTTTTTCACTTGAATTACATTACAAATCATTTCAATCAATAAAGAAAACTTTACAACTTCTGCACTCTGAGGCTACAATTTCCCCACTTAACCCTACTAGACGCGTGTCAAGAGATCATAATCATTGGCAAATACCTCTCCGGAATTTGCCTGCCTCGCCTAGAATTTGAATTGAAGAAGCAAGTTGTTGGAATTACTCGAATATTCGACTGATATTAACCTATCTATCTAATGAATCACTACGACAGTTTTCTTGCACTGAGTAAATACATTTCCGTCAGAATTACTACCAAACCCATGAAGAAGAATTCAGTTTTACACATTTCAAACTAATCGTTAGAAAATTGAGTACAAGCCAGTGAAATGAATAACTAAGTAGGTGTGTCATAGTATAAAATGAAATGAAGAACAAAATTAAGATTTTTTAGAATAATCTGTCTCAATATAAAACAAAAAAAATCATACAAGATTATTCATCATTATCATGAAAGTAATGGATAGTGGGATTTTGATTCAAATTTTTCAAATACCCCATTTTAATTCCCTGGTGATTTCGAATAATATTATGTTTGTTTACGATTTACTAAAAAGGCAGTGGCAGACAGATTTTCAATCAATTTTCAGTAAGCTGAGATTTTTTTGAATTCTCAAACAAATCAATATAAGTACTCTACATTGCTGTACAAACTCAAAACCCGAAAATAACTTGATGAATTTATAAAATCTTAGTAAGTAGAGTATTCTTGATTATTTTTTATAAAAATAATTGGGGAAATCGTGTTAACATGAATTCAGGATTGGTTCAGAATCATGATGAATATATTACCAAAACTTTTGCTAATTGAAACGATGACAAAATGACAAAATACATAAATACTAGTAATATATAGAAAATTTTCACTCTCATAAGAGTAAACAGTGGTTAATAAAAATTTTAATGTGAATTCAATATAAACAAATGCAAATATTACCGAATTAATTACATTACATCACACGTTAAAAGGTAATACCTCGTTAGTCCTCAGCTGACACACGTTTCAACTTCTGAGGGTTGTCGTTCACAGGGGTGCGACAGCTGGTAACGGAAAAACAGATTTTGAACAGACATATTTAAACAGATCAGTTGTCTTCTGCTATATCTCATGTATTGATATTTTTCGTTTTGAGCACTGCTTGACAGGTCAACTTGAAACTGAACTCGAAGTACGAATCTCGGTACTGACTACCAATTGTCTAAAACGTTTCTACTTACAGATACTATTTTCGAAACCTGTTGACAGGGCTGGATTTGGAAGTCTGGAGGCCCTGGTGCAATGAAAGAGTGGAGGCTCCTATTACAAAATATTTTCCAAATGAAAAAAATCTGTCTTTCAAAACTTCATCGTCAGTAAATGAAATTATGTCAAAAATGGATGTTGTAATTTGTTGAAGTCGAATACAATTCATTAAAAACTGAATTACCGCGTTAACGAGCTTTTTTGGCGAAGGGTCGTTGATGATTTCGCTGAAATTTGGCTCCCGTGGCTGCAGGATAACCTGCAGGGTCAACCATTTTTTAGATTATTTTTGCTTAATTTTATTTCTCTTCAACTCATGACTACAAATTACAAACTACACATTGAAAAAAATATTGCCACTGAAATGCTTGATCAAATAAAAAATGTATAGTGAATGGAAATTTGCAACAGGACTTTGTTGTGCACCTTTGGTGTAGTAATGAAAAAAAATAATATTTTTAAGGTAAACCGTGAAAGTTGCTGACCCGTCAAAATTTGGATATTTTTTTAATCTTCATTTATCTTTATTTTTTTCATGGGGGCCCTTCTTCTGTGCCCTTCCCTAAATCCGGCCCTGCTTATTGATGATTTTGTCACTTGTGAAGTAGAAATTATATCTTCATATCGGGTAGGGGTAGAAATTGATACGAGGGAGAAGGAACTTATCAATTTGATGGAAGACCTAATTTTAGCGGTTCGTTTTTTTTCGATTAATATTATAAAACTTCAAAAACACAAATATTCATTATGAACACATGAAATATTATCTTATTATCAAAATTCACAGTTTTATAGTCTATCAAAAAATGTAGTGGAACAATGGCTTTCAGGGAATATCTAACAATTTGAATATATTTATCGTTCTCTAACATAGATGTCACAACAGAAAACTAATGACTATAGAATCTCAAAAGTGTTTAAAAAATAATCATAATGTGTGATCGGTGCCTCACTTTTGATGTTCCGTAACATGAATTCTCATATAGTTCTGGCATCCCACTGACCAAGGCTTATGATATGTTGAAAGGCATAATTTTCTCGTCTAGTGGTTCTCACATATATCAAGGCTGCTTACACTTACTTTGGGTTGTTGACTTACTGGAAACGTAAACTGCATATATTTACACAAATTGACGAATGTTTCATTTCACTACTCAATATTTACTTTTGAAAACGAAAACATTTGATATTGTTCAATAATCTAACGAATGGTACTGGCGATCTTGTGATAAAATATAATGAACCGGAAATAACTTCAAAGTCATATTCACAGTAAGACAGTTCGTTACAGAAGAGTTCTTGATCAAAGGAGAGTTGGCATGAATTACATTTTGAATACATTTATTGTTTCAACTATCTATTCCATTTTAAATAAAAGCAAAAACGGTTCTAGTAGAATTTGGAATCAGCGAAAAAGATTATTTACAAAATTTTATTTCCAGTCTGTAGGGGAAAACTCTTTATGGAGTCATAATTTTTCAAAACTAATATAATCGAAGTTCAATTATAATTATGATTTGTTTATTCACATTGTTTTCAGGTAACTATTGTTTTTGGTGAATATGTCAAATATCTTTTGACTGCGTCAAGGCATTTGATACTATGAATCACTCCTTGATGTGTACCAAAATTCTCCGCAAGGTTCGATTCTTGTCCAACTACTCTTCATTATTTATATTTCAGATTTCAGTCACGTTCTCGATAAGTTCAAAATATATACTTATGCGGATGATACATTTTTTTTTTAATTTGGTAAGGTGAAGTTTTTTTTTCTCAAGAAAATGTACTAAATAACGATGGCACAAATCCAGTTGGAATTAAAAAAAACTGAATTACATCGAATCCTTATAAATCATCTATGAAAATTTTTGGAAAGGTCAAAGACCACGGTCAGATTCGAGTGTTTTGACTTCACAGGGATCCTTATATCAAATTTTTTGACCATATCAATACACTCATATAGAAATCTGACGGTTTGCTGAAAAACTGCCTCGATACATCATTAGATCATCCATTGTGTGATTCCTTGATTTCGTTCCTATTCAACTATTGCGATATTGTCTATAGCTACTCTATTGATTCAATAACATCCTGAAGAAAACACAAAATCCAGAAACGTCGGATTTATTTTGGATTCGAATTTCCGGTACCATGTGACTTCAATTATCATTGAAAATACACAACAGGACAGAACTGCACTCTACTTGTTTTATCCATAGGTTAATAAAAAATCATCATCCGCCTATCTTCTCAACCAATTATTTTTCCGATCACAATCCATTATAGTATTATTTTCGAAAGTTCCTACACCTATTGTCGCTTCCGGCGCTATCAAATAAAATGAGAAAACACGTACTCAGTGAACAGTGATCACAACGCAATTGAATATTACACTATTATTTTATAATCAGCAATTTATATTTTGGAAAACCATTTCAACTTTCTTTTCTTACAACTTTTCATATTTTTGTTAAATGCAATCTATACGTTATTATTATACATGTGTGATGTGGAAGAAAGAGGTTCACGCTGAACTCCGCATTCTCAGCATTCTTAGTCGAAAATTTCTTGAAAAAGTCCTCTCACCAGTGCTCTCCACCGAACACCTCCTCTGAATATTACATGTAATGCAGAAAGTAACATACAATCCTAATATTTTATTGGTTTGATGATAATATTCAAAAATATTTGAAGAACTGATGCGTGACAAATAAGGCGAGAGAGATTATTGAATAATATTATTTTAAAAGAGTCGTCAGTATAATTTTCATAAATTCAGTGATACAAAGATACCAGTCTATAATTGACTGTATGACAAAGCTTTCCCATCAATCCTTGTTTCTGTACATTCATTGACTGGAAATAGCATGCGTAATGTAATATCCAATTTGAATCTTACAGTCCCTTCTCACGAGACCCACACATCTCTGGCACATCGTTAATAATACACGTTGAAAATAATTTAGTGGAATCAATCACAGTGAATCAAAAAAAACAAGACCATTCAGCAGCACCGTCAGTAATGAAGGTTCGTGTCTTGTCGACACCTTTTGTACTTAATTGAAAGTTGCAAGCAACTAGTTCGAGTAAAAGTATTAAATTAAATTAGATTGCGTCATTGGTACGTGCTGAGTACCTGCAAAAACGACATTGAAAATACGAGGAATGAAGGTCGTCGGTATCTCTTCAAATGAACCCAGAAATGAATATCAATGACCTGAACTTTTCTTGTGTCAGAACAAAATCTGTTGAACGATGCTAAAATTAAATGAGGTTGTTGAATTGAAATTTCATGTCAGTGAACTCCAAAAGCTATTCATGAGGATATTCATGACGAATATCCTCGTGGTCGCCATCTGTAGTCAAAAATTGATGAGGGTCTCAGCGACTGCCCGTTGTAAGATGTCAGCTTCAACGTCGACCGTCTGATGAAATGTTATTTGCTTTTTGTGTTAGCGTCTTCGTACGGAAAATCTAGTCTGGGACCAAAGTAGGTGGTATATACAATCCTCCACTACTAAATGTGAGGGTTTTTCGTGGCTCACAATGATTTCAACTCAACTAAATTAAGGCAGCTTACTAAGGAAGCCGATTACTTCATTCCATGAGTGATTTTTCAGGTGTAGAAGCAAGAGTGAGAATATTCCTAGCACTGAAAACCTTCTCACTTCCGCTGCAATGCAGGCACAGAGCACGTGTTCTGTTACCAGGGCCTGATTTTCCCTTGTCAGTCTGCTATTATTTTCCTCACGTAGGTAAGCAACACAAATATTTGGCTTGAGAAGCAGGTTTCCCGTGACACAATCCAGAGATGTGCTGAGTACTTAAACAGTTCTCAGTTCTTAAACAGTGAAGTTTGGAGTCTACTAAGGTACCTATACTGAGTTCAACCTCAAAACAATGAGCAGTCACAGTTCGTCGCGTATTTCATATATATACCGCTCTTGATGGAATCAAATGCATGCCAAGTCACTTGAACATTTCCCTATCTTTGAAGTTCCAGACTATAAAGGTAGCAAGTGATGTTCGTGTCTCCAATTAGGCTACTGGAGGAAATCCAGTAGCCTAATCTAACAGTTAACTGCGTTAACTGTTGAACTGCGCTAATGATGGATTTTGGCAGTGACAACTAGAAATACCTAAATTTGTAAAATCTGTAAGGACTACGATAAAATTACAACTCGAAATGGCATCTTTGCGAAACCAGTATGGCCGATAGTCTAGTATATAATATGCGATATCTTCGAAAAGCGTAATTATGTGAAAACTCACCACTCTGATTCAGATATAGTTGTCTCCTGAAAAAAAAAGAAACGATTATTACTCATGTTCATTATAAGAAACTCATTTTTGTTATGTTTGATCAAATATTTGGTGTAGATTGTGAAAATATTTTCAATGCCGCACTGATTATCTCGTGCCAGGGAAATTGGCAAAATTTTAAATATTACTGTGAAATATTATGGCAATAAACTTTTATAGTGTTTTCATCCAAGTACTATATTCGACCATTTCGAATCTCAGTATCATTCCCAAGTTCAATTAACTTTGTGGTTTATGATAGTTTGTTATAATTATAACTTTTGAGAGTTTCGTTAATATGCATCGGGTTGAGATTCAGTTCATATTTGATAAAAAATGTATTCAAATTAGTGAACTGATAGTTATTATGATTTCATCTCGACAACAAAGGAATGATGACCACAAAATTGATTATTGACACAATGGGGAATAGACACTGTAAAAACTGAAAAGTCTTATTTGCCGACATAGAATGTACAAGAAGCTGCTAGTTCGTCTAATAAAAATACTGTTATACAAATACTAGGCAAAGATAGAAGGTACCTAAATAATACATAAGTAGATAGAAATGTGACATTTCTGTATGTATATGAAATAAGGAAGCATTATGATTGTTTTCGTTGGGAACTATTCAATTCAGGTCTGAGAATGATGTAAATATCTTCAATTTCAATGACGTATCGTATGATATTTTATTTCATTCTGTCTTTATCATATTTTATAAACGAATTAAATCATAAATATCAGTTGATAATTTCGATAGAAAGTGCCAATTTCAGTTAAGCAAAATATATACAAAATCATAATCAGGAGTCTATTTCCAACATTTTGGTAGAAAAATGTATTATACAAGTAAAACCACCTAAACTGTGTCAATAGATTTGGGTCCAGATGAAATGGAAATTACTGATTCTAGTTGATATGAAATTATTTTCACCATTAATATGGAAGTTTCCCATCTCCATATAGTCTTTTTCAATTAAAATTACTTTTTCAATTCTTTTCTGCCAGTCTTCTTCGGTAATATTAGATACTTCTTCTTCAGTTAACTCTATTACCCTCTAATCAAATTTTGGAAAATTATTTTTACGTCTGATACTTTGTTTCAATTTTCGCCAAATCAGCTCGATGGTATTGAAAAAACAAAAACAGGGGGGGAAGTTTTAGTATGGTGTGTCCATACTTTTCAGCAATACACTCAATGGCATACACTTTTTCAAATGTTTTTGTCTGTATGTATGGTATAGTAATCTTCAAAATACAAATTGTTATCCATTAAAAAACTTTCTATTTCCTCTTCCCTCGAATTTTTATTCTGTACTTTGATGAGCTGTCGCGAATGATAGGAAGTGTTGTCAAGAACTAGCACACTAGTCGCATCCAAATTTGAGATCAATGTGTTTTCAAACCATTCTTCGAAAATAGTAGTAACTTGAAGACTGCAACAATGGCAGTCTTCAAGTTATTTCTACATAATTTCAAAGAAACCGGAACCCATCTTTTACTTCGTCTACAATGCTCAATGATTAGTCGCGATGTTTGCAGACATGTTAAGGTGCGTATTCACCAAAAAAGCGAGCACGAGCGAGCATGAGCGAGCATTCATGTATGCTTGCTTGTGTTCGCTCATGTTTGCTCGACATATTGATGTCTCGTCCACACCAGAGCGAATATCTTCAAGTTCGTAGTTGTAGTTGATCCATCTACTTTGTGCGAGCACCTTTTGATGTACCGCCTTATTCTTGATCTTTTCTGAAAGCAAACAAGAATTACGTTCGCTTGTTCGCTAGCCCGTACTGATGCAGAATGCTCGTTCACTCTTGTTTGCTCTTGTCCGCTCGTGTTCACTTTTTTGGTGAATACGCACCTTTAGGCGTACACATTCTCGAACCATCAGTCCAACTGTGTCGTGAGTGTCATACCAATTTTCTTCCAAATAGAAAATTTGCCGTTGTTTTTGTTTGTATTGAGTTATTTGTTCTAAGTATTTGTTACGCAATTCCACTATTCTTTTGCTTTCCATATCTGCTTGACATTTGTTTATTATTTTAAATCTAAATCCTAGTTTCTTTATCCAATTCTGAAAAGTTTTGTCACAGCAGCTCACGTTATGGCCGGAAGTATTCAATTTCTTCCTTATGATTTCAGTTGTAGGAATCTCATTGCTTTTGTAACAGTCGTATATTATTTTAGTCGTATATTTTATTAGATGAACATCTGAGGGTAATCCTATATTACGTCGCGTCTTGCATTCATAAGGTTTGTTTTTGACCATTTTACGTACAGTTGAGAAAGGAATTTCTGTAAAATCTGATGTTGCTTGTAATAGTTTGTTTCCCACGAAACAAAACTTGAGATGTAGATTCTTATATACATTGAAACATACTCTATGTTTCAATATTCAAATGCATCCGAATATCTTATTCACTGGTATCTCTTTTTCGCATTGTTCACCATCGCTATTGGAATCACAACACTGGAAAAAGTATGCGATGTCATCACACTCGTTATTACAGATAAGAAAAATTTTAAGTAGTTATAACTGCATGTAGTGAGAATGTGACGTAGGAGGAATAATTTGCCTAGGAGCAGGAACACATCCTTCTAGATCTACCTCCTCTCCACATTTATCTGGAGAGAGAGGCTAGACGGACTGCATATAGATTACGAATTCAATGGATTTCAAAAACAGAATCCTCAGATAGACTATTTTGAGAGCGTCTCTACAGATACCCTATCAGGGTATTCTCCGTTAGGATTCCGAATTATAAAAAGAGTCCTAGACTTTGTTATCTGTTTTTGTGCATCGGAGCAGACAAGAGAAAATGAGTTTCCAGTTTTCACAAAGTCTGACGGTTTTCGCCTTCTCCGCTTTCCATTGTATTCGTTGAATTGTAATATTTCGCGGGTATTGCATAACGCTGAAAACATCCGACAAGAAAACATCTGAGGTCGAATCTGAACGTGCATATATATCAAATATATGTAAATGGAGGTACACTATCGAGATGAAAGAAAAGAAATGGAATTGGAAATCAGTTTGGTCCTTCGGGACGGATTCATTCAAAAAAGGATTTTTGAGCTGATCATAGATGAATGGATTTTTAGAATGGTTAATTTCAATGGAAACTATTGATTACTGAAGGTTTTTTGGAGATTCCAAACATATTTGCTGAGATCTACAATAGCACTTTGCATTACATATTAACTCTATCTTCACTATCAGCATAAGACAATATTGAAATTGAAATAAATAATGTTCGTGTTGCTTTGATTTTATATGTAATGGATAAGTTGCATTTAGTATAAAGCGGATATTCAATGTTTATGACCAAAAACTCTAAAAAAAATAAAGTGTTTTCATTGTCAAAATTGGTATCCTGATGTTGGTTACAATGTATGTCATTTTATGTTATAAATAAGAATAAAAAGCAATGATGGCCCCCTAACATATTGAACATAAATATGAAGGGAATGAAAACATTTTTCTGTACAAAGAATGACTTTCGCGATCGGATTACTGATCATGCTATGACTAATAAAATAACCGAATTTAAATTCAATTTCAGATAAAATAGTGATAAATTCTGAAATAGATGCGACCTCTAGATCAAAGAAAGCTGAAACTCTAAACAAGAAAATAGCCGAAAACTTATTAAAAAACAATAGAGAAGCTGGCGAGAACGTTATATCGCATTGGGAAAGTTTACAAACTATTGCGAGATAAAAAAAGTCTTTGAATTTGCATAAAGCTTGAGTGAACTTTTCCTCAGAATGGTTAATTATCATTCCATGTTTTTCTGTTAACATTCTAGCCGCGAGCACTTCATTAGGCGTTCATCCAATTTTTGCGTGTGCTGCAGGTCTGATAGAAAAACGACGTTATTTAAAGTTCCATAATCCGAAATAGGAAATGTATGGAACACAGTTTTACTTTTAATTGTCACAAATATTCATTCATCAATTTATTCAACTTACAATTTATTTGTTTGAATTTAATTGATTCATGCATTTGTTGGACTCATTAAAAACGATTGTTCCCAAAAATTGTTCTATTTTAAATGACACTTAATTTAAAATGTTACCTGAATTAATTTGTTTGATGAAAAGTTGCGAACAGGTGTAATACAGATTCATTGTTTGAAATTTTTGGAAGTAAATGTTTGTCATATATACTTTTTTTGTACCTATCGAATAATTTACTACAATTTCTGTGAAACATGAATGAAATTGTTTGCTGATAATTATAGTTATATAAATTGAAACGATTGTTGATAATTTTAATTCGGGACTGGCGTCGAGATGAGAGCGGATATTCAATGTTTATGACCAAAAACTCTAATAAAGTGTTTTCAATGTATGTCATTGTATGTTATGGATAAGAATAAAGAGCAATGATGGCCCCCTAACATGTCCCATCACAAACAGTGCGTGGAATGGCGGAAGAACTAGGCGTCAGCTTCCAAGCGGTTTTTGATGGTTTGAAGACCATATCAGGAGTCTCAAATCAGAGTTGTCCTCTGGGTCTTACGCTGTGAGGCTAACATCTAATGAGTTGGAATTTGCTCCTGCCAAATTTACATTTCACTCGCTCATAGAATCTCACCCACAATTTGGAATGCATTTCTGGGCTGAATGTACTGTACATGATTGCAATCAATTTGAGTTATACAAAAAAAGCTATACGTTTTCAGTGTAAAGCAAAAACACGAGATTCTTGCCAGACCACTGTTTAAGAAAAAGTAAATCCTCACTATAATACCGATTTTCATTATTGAAACTGTCTATTAAGAAAACATCAAAATCGTTTCTCAATTAACCAAACGCCAGTCGTCAAAAAACAACTTATTTTGCTCATTCCAAAATATTCCCTTATTTAAGACTCTTTAATTTGTAACGGGTTGAAAATATTCAATCACCTTGCATGACATCTGAAAGATGCATGCCATAACAGAAACTTCAGGAAAGTTTTGAAGGATTTTTTTGTGAGAGCCTATTATAATTCATCAGATTACTGTCATGATACTTTTCAATTCGACTTGTGTCTCAATATATTTTATGCAGTTAATATTGAAAAGTTTTGAAATACATTTTTATTGGCTAGTTTCGTAAAAATGTTGTTTGTATTGTGCTATGTAAATACGAATCGTTTTTGTTGTCTTTTTCCGTCTTTTTTTGTTGCATGTACATATGTTCAGTAACTACTCGAAATTTTATTCAACAAACAACGTATATTATTTTATAGTGTATAGTTTTTTTAGAGAAAATTACTCGAATAAATATCACCTTACTAAGTAGTGAAAGCTAATATGTGTAATTTTGTTTTTTATAATCATTTTAACAAGCTTTGTCAACAAGATATGAATCTTCAGACAATAAAGCATATTTTGACTGATTCCCGATTGGGTTTTCTTTTCTATTACTACAGGCACTTCCGTAGTTCCATCTGAGGTTGCAGTAACCTCACGTATCCACGAGGTACTGCTACCTCTTCTTGCTACTTGTTAGGTAGATTTCGTGTTGATCTCTCTTACCTGTACGGTGAAGATTTCTTTCGATTGATGAACTGCCAACAGCATCACTTGAGATAGTACCTGAATTCTACCTATTCATTAAGCATATAGAGAAAATTTACCTGGATTTGTACCTGTTATTTTACCTAGTTCTGCTATATATTTGGATTTTTGCAATTAGTCGTTCAGTTGAGACGATAACTTGTTAGTGAATGTTATAATAGTTTCTGTAAATATGAGTTTGAACAGTGAAGATGAAAGTTGCATCATGACTGGGCTTTTCTTTGAAAACATTGATGAGTCAGGACATTTTGAAACAAATTTTTTCGATTGGTTGGGTCCGGACGAACTTGAAAGTAAAGAAGATCGACAAGAAGAAATGGAAAGAGACGAACGAGGGAACGATATTGATAATAATCAACTCAACAGTGATGGGTCAGTGGACATTAATGAAGAAAGTAGCCTCTTTAACGACTTGGAAAATTTAGAAATTGATTTTTTCAATTTCAATATTTCTCATGGAATGTTAGGTCTGGATTCTTTTGTGGAAGACATAATAGGTGGCGTAAAAATTGAAATTAATGAAAATCACCAAGAAGAACAGGAAAGAGACGAACATGGGAACGATATTGATAATGATCAACTCAACACTGATGGGTCGGTGGATATTAATGACGAAAGTAGCCTCTTTAATGAATTGGAAACTGATGAAGGTCTTGCCCTGGATAATAAAAGGAGACGGCTAGAAATCTCCGATTTACACTGTGAAATACCTGTGAAAAGAAGCCGAACTGATTTTTCAAATGAGCTTCAAAATATTTTTAACATTTCGAGGCATGCCAGTTCACGTCATGCCTCCGACATGACGATCTACGATGATTTAGCAGTTAGTGACAGTGATGATGAATGAGTCATTATCCCTCAAAGTCCTGTACAGGAGGATGGTGACGACGCTCTGTGGTGTTAAAATTTCAAATGTTTGATGTGGGTTATCTCAATTATTAATTTGACTTGTATCTATGTATTTATATATCAATAAATGGTTTAGGTTATCCTCTCGCGATTAATATGTATTTTATTGTTTTTGATTTTCTTAAGTAATCTGAATTCAAAGATAATCAGCTCTGGTTCCTTATGACGTTATTAGTTCATCCAAGGTTGCCGGATCTACAATTTCTGTAGCTGTATAAAGACGTTGCCATATATAATTTACCAAATAAAGAGTAATCATCGAATGGATTATGTCAAATAAATTGAATCTAATATATTATAACGGTTATTTTATAATCCATAAATATGAAGAGAATGAAAACATTTTTCTGTACAAAGAACGTCTTCCGTGATGGGATTACTGATCATGCTATGACTAATAAAATAGCCGAATTCAAATTCAGTTTCAGATAAAATGGTCAACTCTGAAATAGATGCGCCCTCTAGATCAAAGAAAGCTGAAACTCTGAACAAGAAAAAAGGCGAAAGCTTATTAAAATACTATAGAAAAGTTCACGAGAACGTTGTATCGCATTTGGAAAGTTCACAAGTTATTGCGGGATGGCATTCATCCAATTTTTGCGTGTGCTGCGGCTGTGATAGAAAAACGACGTTCCATAATCTGAAATAGGAAATGTATGGAACGCCGTTTTACTTTCAATTGTCAAAAATATTCATTCATTAATTTATTCAACTTAAAATTCATTTGTTTGAATTTAATTGATTCATGCATTTGTTGGACATATTAAAAACGATTGTTCGCAAAATTTGTTCTATTTTAAATGACACTTAAATTGTTACATAAATTAATTTGTTTGATGAAAATTTTTGAACAGTGATAATACAGATTCATTGTTTGAAATTTTTGAAAGTAAATGTTTGTTACAATAAAGAAATATAGTGGAAAATAGACAAAAGTGTGTTTTTGTAGTGTATCCTCAGTGAACATGAATTTCCACAAAATAAACGAGTCGTCAATCGAAGAAGTTTGTTATATATACTTTTTTTGTAAGTATCTACAACTATCTATCGAATAATTTACTACAATTTCTGTGAAACATGAATAAAATTGTTTGTTGATAATTATAGTTACATGAATTGAAACGATTGTTGATAATTTTAATTCGACGCTAGCGTCGACAAGCTGAATTTTTAAATCTGTCAACATGATAGTCTAGTGATAGTAACACAATATTTCGTCCGACCGCAGCGCCGAATAAAAATTAATAACAATCAATTTAATTCATGTATCACCTAAATGACACAATCAAAACAATTCGTTTTCACAAAATGCTAATAGAAAGTAAAATGGCGTGCGACGCCGTTTTGCTTTTTATTAATATGCATTCGAAATGAGCTCAATTATTTTGTTCCATGAATTTCAGTGATACATGAATTAAATTGATTGTTGATAATTTTTATTCGGCGCTGACGTCGGGCGTATTTTTGTGGAACTACTGAACTGCGTATATGTATGGCGTTTGTCATAGTACGGTTATAATCCGTTCGACCGCAGCGACGAATAAAAAATATTATTCTATCAATTTAATTCATGTATCACCTAAATGCAACAGTCAAAACAATTCATTTTTACAAAATACCAATTATTAATATTCCTTTGAAATGAGCTGAATTATTTTGTTTGTTGAATTTCAGTGATACATGAATTGAATTGATTGTTAATAATTTTTATTCGACGCCACGGTTGAACGGTGTTTTGTTGTACTATAAATGAACTATCATGTTGCCATATGTAACACTTGAAGTTCTTGATAAATCCGCTCGATACCAGCGTCGAATTAAAATTATC
>WOGO01003602.1:0-14150 GCA_015342085.1 Leptinotarsa defecta | reverse complement strand
TTCGAGTTTGTCCAAACTATCAAAATATCAACTTTTCATGAATTGAGAGTACAATTAAGGCTATGTTTTGAAACATATTTAGCACAATTTATTTTTTATCTCGAAAACAGATAGAGAGAGGTATAGGACATTATTAACAAAAACGTATTAAAATACCAGAGCGATTCCAAAAATGTATTAATATACGAGGTGTTCCATTTAAAAAAATTAAGTTTCTAGGACTTTTTGATGGAAGTGGCAACGCCGCAATGCTGAAAATATTTTAGATCGATAGAACAGGTAAGGAAATGTGAGACGTGAAATTTTCAGAAAAATCATGCTTTGCGTTTTCCAGAAACGTCTAACCTACCATCGACCGTGAGTCACGCTGTATACCTATTTGCAATTATAATTCAAGCTTTTGAAACACTCATTTGGAGTCTAAAACCAATAATTTATTTAGCTACCTACAATTACTATTAACTGGTTCAGGAAGAGTGAAAATCTGTAAATCCATTTTCTTCAATAATGATATGATTGGGTGTTGGTTATCTATAATGATCTATTCACTGGAAAAGAATGTTTTTGACTTTCTACTACTCCATCTTGATATAAAAAAATGTGGCATTCTTCTAAAGAAAGGAAAGAAGCAATCAATTTTAGAAGAAGTAAATCTGTACATATATAGATGCGTTGATCATGCAAAGGAGTAATTTTTAAACACAAACTGGAAGAAAAAGCCCTCCTGAAATAGCTACTTTCATATAAACATCGAATTACACGAAAGAAAAAATTCTTTCGAAACAAATACTTTTATATGAACAATGAATTATACAAAAAACAATTGTCTCTACTCAGTTTGTATTTTAAACATTCGATATTGAATTAAATCAAATATCCACATGATTTTTTCCAGTTTGTGTCTTTGCATGATCTACACATTTATGTATAGAGTTACTTCTTTTAAAATTGATTGCGTTCTTTCTTTCTTTGGAAGATTCCCACATTTTTTTGTATCAAGATGGGGCAGTAGAAAGTCAAAAACTTTCTTTTCCAAAGAATCAGTCACTCCAAAAAATATAACCCTTTCAATTCAAACAATCTATTCATGTAATTGATGATTATATTACTTTTTCATTTTGGCGACACAGCACAATATAAAAAGGGTGACGCCACTTTGCTAATTTACTTTTTTTGTTTCATCGATCCCACACCGCTAGTAGCATGTTGGTGTTGGTAAGGAAACGATAACTTAGCAAACCATGATGTTATACCTTTCTCTTTATCAGTGATCATTGCATCAAATCATTCTAGAAATTGTCCTCGTAACATTTCAAATAAATTTTTTATCGTCAAAAAGACAATCAGTGAAAATATACGTGTACACGCCTATCCCTTCACTATCAATCAACCCTTTTTGTCATTTTTATAGATTCGGGATGACACCCACCCCTATAAGGTCTGTTCAAATTTCGCGGGCTTTGTAAATTAGATTAGCGATTATTCTGATTTTTACGTTGATACACTCGTCCCAAACCTATGTTCACAGTTCCAGTTGTTGAGTTTGTTGGTGAGAAGAAGGTCGAGAAGATGTGAATGACGATCCAGCACATCAACAACCGATGAACATGTTGAGAAAGTGAAGAAAAATGTTATGAAGAATCGTCGAATCACTTATAGAGAAGTTGCTGAGGATGTCGGCATATCAGTTGACTCATGCCATGCATGAGCATCGCTCAGGAATTGTTGAATGACGTCAACGGCGATCCATATTCGCTCAAAAGAGTCATAATTGTAGACGAATCATGGGTATATGTTTATGACATTGAAACCAAACTCGAATCGTCCCAATGGAAGAAGAGCCAAGACAAAAGAAATCAGGCCAGGTACGACCAAATGTCAAGGTTTTGATCACTATTTTCTTCGACTACGGAGACTAAGTTCATCAGGAGTTCTTACTACATGGATGTACGGTCAATAATGAGTATTATCTTGAAGTATGGCTTTTGCATCACAATAATGCATCTGCTTACTCGTCATTGCTTGTTCGTATTTTTTGGCCAAATACAACACCGTAATCATGCCTCAGCCACCATATTCACCAGATTCGCCCCCCTGCGAGTTTTTCATGTTCCCAAGATTGAAGATACTCATGAAAGGACGACGCGACTTTTTTCGACGTTTGAGGAGATGAAAATTGAATCGCCGAGAGAACTCAGGCTTCAAGGATTGAAACGCAGACATACACTTTGAAGGAGACAAAATAAAAATTGATGAATAAGTAAATATTTTTTTGTTGGTGATTTTTTCTTTGACGATGTTCAGTCATAATCTTACCTGATCACAGATACATTTGTATCCAAGAGCATTATTCTGTGACACGCAAGTTCCATGACCACACAGTTCAGCGCCACCAGAAAAACAATCGGCTTTTCGTTTCGAACAGTGTATACCAAGGAATCCTCCAATGCAAATACACCTGAAAAATATAATTCTCTCCACTGTTGAATACTCTCTAGATTCACTTACTCATATGTTCCAGGTTTGTTGACACAGGTGGCACCGTTTTGACAGCCCAAATCAGTTCCTACAAATCTGGCACATTCATTAATATCTTCACTACAGTTTGGCCCCTTAAATTAGAGAGTTGTTCATCAATTCAATTAGTTCAATACTAGGATCATATTTATATTTAGGAACTTTGGCTGTTTTGCAAATAGAATATCCACATTAGGCTAGCCACAAACTGGCAATTTTTTAATCTCAGTGATTCAATTATCTAGACTTTCGAAATTAGCACGCGTTTATTCCAAACGCACACAGGCGTCTGATTCATTCTTAACATCAGCAGAGATTGTTTGCATTCGTACACTTTTGAAAGGAACAAAAAAACCGGAAAATTGTGGTTCAATCCCTGGATTACCACAAGGCCTGTGGATGGTAATTGAAAAGTCAAGTGTAACTTTTCAATGTTCTATTTTTATAATAACAAAGTTACTTGAATAAAATTGTTAGTGTGTGGTTGGCCTTAGTTCTTTCAGCAATGAAATTATTTTCAGAAGGTTATAATATTGCAAATAATTAGCTGTATATAAACACAAATACATAAGTAACATATGATATGGTTTTGTGAACAGTTCAGTGAAAATTTCACAGAGTGTTACTCAAAAACGTTATCATGGATTTTTATTTTAACTGTCATCAATTGTATCGCATATAGTATTGGATGTAATCATGAAAGTCTAATAACCAGAAACCGTTCCATTGATATTTTAATTTCGAAGACATTGATGCAGTGGTGGGGAGCCCGAGAGATTTTTCTAGTTGAAGTTGAAATGATTCTACAACGTTACATGGCTGACGGACTGCGAATAGCCATATGCTTCCTAGGTGGCTCGAGAAGTTATTAAGATTGCCTACCCGGAGCACAAGGCTAATGACCAAAGTAGTCGAAGTCGGTGACACCAAAAAAAGTCCCTTTTTGTTACTGTTTTTTGAAGTATTTAACCTTCCGAAATAAACGAAGCTGAATCAATAGAGAATCTGCTAAAGTATAATGAAGGTCGAACTGAAAATTTAATTACGAAAAGTTACTGCATAATATAAACCTCCTAAGAGTCAAATTAGTAGGGTGGTAGCCGGTTGGGTTGTTAAGAATGGTATCGTCTAACCCGTGCTAGCAATCGCACGATACAAGGTAAGACCTCGTTAATTCTTAGTTCGTACGAGTTTCGTAGAGTAACGTAGAGGACAGCTGGTTAACGGGAAAACAGATTTCAATAGATTTTTTTAACAGCCAGTAACCTGTCGTATTCACAAAATTTTCCGGCTGATATAATAAATGATTGAAACTGAATTTTAATACCACGAAAACCGCGATATTTTGATGATTCGAAAACATTGATGCTGAAATATAAGTTTGAACCATAAATGATTTACAACGTAGATGTGACTGGCGTGACTGCCCAAGAAACTGAGAACATTATAGCTACAAAGGTCAGAAACGTGTTGGAGCTGTTATATCATGGGAGAGAGATAAAACCATCACAGTAATATGTGTTATGTGTGCTAGAGGATCTTTCATCTACCTTCTTCTCTTCCTCGATAACGTTACTCCCCTCTAATGGAAAGAGATGGATCACAAGGAGATGTTTATGCATGTTTTCCTAGTGGTTTTATTTCATGGCTACGTCATTTTATTACACAAACGAAACCTACCGCTGAAAGGCCAGTTTTGCTACTTTTTGATAACCACAGTCATTAGGAATTGGCAGCATTCCATCACATTCATCAGCCCATCTACAACCTCTTGACGTAACTTTTCATTTCTCCCTTGAAAGAGCTTACAACAAAGATTGCAACATGTATACGAAATCAAAAAAAATCGGCAAAAATTACACCAGGCTGCCATTCAGGTACCAGCTTCCGTCAGATCTACCACAACTTTGTCCTTATCAAATGGAAACGTAGTAAAACCAATATCGATTGTGAGCCCAATGCCACAACTCGTCATTGAGAGACAATGTCACAAAACACGTGTTGGAAGAAAGTGAGACAAGAATGATCAAGAAAAATAAAGGAAACATTTTACATTTCGATATTCGCAAAAATAATATCTTTTCAGACCTGGAATGAAAAATTAGGGTGAGGAATTATAGCGCTGCATGGAACCACTTTTATTTTACTAAAGCACCATATATTAATATTGTTACGAAACTGACATAACCTTAAAACAGAATCGTGTTTCGGGAATTCATACATATGAAACTATCAGATGAGGTTCCAGGTTATAAACAGGCTTGAAGTTATGTAAACAGGTCACGAGAAGATGTGGATGATTCGAGACCTATGATATGATTCTTGCTGGATAGTCTATCAGGAGGATGAAATATTTTATGTTAAAATAGATTTTTACGGATAAAAATGGACTTGACACTCAAGGGGATTTTCTGTGTTGTATCAAATAAAATTTGGTACAGATAAATGAAATTTGGTATAGATAAATGGAATGAGAAGAGAAGAGTCTTCACATATTTTCCGTTTCCGATCATCACTTCCGGTTTTACCGGAAAAGGCAACTGTTTTTAATTTTCAAAAGCACTGCATTTACGAAACAATCTCAAGTACCACTCGGAGGAAACTTTCAATGAAATGGTATCTTGCTCATATAGATCAGCAGAATAAAAAGAAAACTGTACAGAAATTTCAAATACATTCCTCACGGGTGTGATTTGAACCCCTGTATAATTTACAGATTTTGGAGAGATTGAAAGGAAGTTGAAACATGATGTTAAAAATAGATTTTCTGAAATTAAAAATTGTTTAAAATATATTTCTATAAGTGAAATGCGGATTTGTTAAATCATAGGATTCCACAGTGTATATAAGAGACATCTGAAAAAATACAAATTGTTCGAACAGCGGTGTATGAATCAAAAAGGTGAAATATTGTTTTTGTTTTTTTTGTTTTGAAGATGAAAAAAATCTTTCGAAGAGTACCTATCAAGTATTCACGAAACACTGGTTCTGGCGTTGAATCTGGTCATTATTACGCATTAGTCAAAGACGAAACGAACTGGTTTAAGTTTGACGATAGTCGTGTCTTGAATTTATTGGAGGCTCTGGAGACACGCTACATTTTGTTTCATAAAAGAAAGGATATTGGCAGATCAAGATCTTCAGATGATGTGGTGCTGTAGGTTTTTTCGGGTTTTCCTGCAGCTGAAAAAGGAAATGCGCCGCTGGTATCAATGAAGTCGCCCCGGAGCGCCAATTGATTTTTGTTGTTGTTTCATAATTTTATGATTTGTATTACTTCTTCTTTGCTATTACAATATATGTTAATAATTCAAATACAAACCTCCCATCCATCAGGGCATCGACAAAGGAAGTTGTTGAACATATCCTGGCAGGTTCCTCCGTTTTGACAAGGATTATTAGCACATTCATTCTTGTAAAGTAAACGTTCGATGCTAAGGAGTCTTCGACTAAACATTCGAACTCTACGACTCAACCTTCGAAATGCCAAAGTCGTCACCATTTGTGTAGAAGGTGTGTTATTGCCGCCGAACATGATAGGTTCGAGTGGTCTTTGTTCCAAGACATCTAGTCTATCGCTGTACGTGGAAAGAATTTGCTGCTGTTTCTCGGCGAGTTTAGTGGCATTGTGAGCCTGAAAACAATAACTCTGAATGCTGTATCTTGAGTAGTAATGAATGTATTATTTTTTTTTTATTTTGATCAATGCATTATGCCTAATTTGGTTGTCAGTTTTTCACCTTATATACATTTGTATGGAGATGCACCAGTACCTCATAAAATATTTTGTAGTTTCTCAATATTATTTTTCAGATTCCTAGCAGTTATATTGCTTCAGAGGTAAACCAATCCATAGCGATATATAAAAGTTCATAAAAGATTGTGCTACAGCTACCCTTTCAAATTTGTGCTCGAAATCAGGAATCGTGCCTTAGAAATGAAAAATTTCGAAGATCTACCCTACGAGTACTTTGAAAAAAGACGAATCACAGACCAATTTCTATTATTTGCCACTTTTATTAATTGTTTGAGATGTTAGTCAAAGCGTCAATATACTTTCAGGTAATTAATATTATTAGTCCCTATCAACGTGGATTCATGGTCGAGCAATTGTCACTAATCTCGAAACAGTTACAGAGTTTGACAGGTATTATAAGACTTGTATAATCTACACCGAATTTTCCTAAGCCTTCAACAGACTTAACCATATCTTGCTCAACAATCTCTCAGCTTTTGCCTCATCCATTGTTTTAATTAATAATTTCAATATTACTGGAGTTTTTTCCCAACACCAAATCGTTATTTTTAACACCTCGACACGTGTCACCAAGTGATCATCTTCAAAGAGGAAGATTAAAACTTCAAGTCGCATTTTCAAAATAGTTGGCAGTATGTACAATTCAGTGTCCTCAAGTCTGTCGTTAGTCACCTCTAGTGTACCTCAAAGATCAAATATGGGACCTTAGGTAATATATTGATTATTGGTATTGGGGCTGAAATTTCTTATATACCGATGACGTGAAACTCTTCCAGTATATTGTGAACATCTTGCCTTAAATTTAAATCGTGTTGCCACATGGTGCCAAAATAACTATGTTTCAATGTTTCCAAATGTAACGTAATGTCTCAATCATTAAAAAATAATCAGATACTAAAAAACTACACCACAGACCATCACATCTTTGATACCCTCACTCATTTAGGTGTATTATTCGATTAATTTTAATTTTTTTTTTGGAAACATATCATCAACTCTCTCACCATAGCTTATCACACATATGGATTTCTAATTAGGAATACCTGAGCTTTTGTAGAAACTTCAACACTCAAATTATTATTTTATACACTATTTCGGCTTAGATTGAAATAAGCTTCTAAAATGCGGCGCTTTTTATGTTATATAGAATAGTGTACCTAACAATAAATGAATATATAAATATCACTAAGAATATTTTTATAATTGTATTTAATCTCAAATGAAAAGGAACATGTAAATTAGCAAGGGCATCTTTCCATTTATGGGACTGATTGAAAAAACAAAACTTGCTTATTTAGGATGACCAAAAGTACCTACAACGGTATGTCTGTCTTTCACTGTGAGCAGACAACTAGATGAAATCAGAACTCCAAATGATAGCATTTGTGTCCCAAAAACCGATTCGCTTTTGTGTCAAAAATTCTCGGCGCGAGAAATAAGATTGACCTAATTATCTACACATGTTGATTGTTGGTACCAGAATCGAAATCTGTTGGGCGTATTTTGTTCAGATCTTCAATTTACGGATCTTTCATGACATTGAAAATCGGAGTGCCAACTTGGCATTTGCAAGATGAGTCATTTGAGTTGTACTGAGCACATCTGTGAATGATATTTTTATTATTTTTTCATCAAGAAAGCCGTAGCCGTAGCCATTGCTTTGCTTTCGGGCTCTGGTATCATCTCGATAAAGATATATTAATTAGTCTTTTCATTATGAAAACAATATTCTATGACAAAAAGTATTTTCAATTCACTTACCCTACTAAGAATTGTTAGCACATCAATGTGGTTTATGGATACTCCTGATGATTTTCCTGTTGTGAGGAAACTAATATTTTTATCTTCTGGAACCGTAATCAGAAGGTGTCCCTCATTCACAGATATGCGAGGCCTGCAAAGGAAAATTAGATTAACTTCAAAAAGAAGAATTTTGGGTGCCCTGCTATATACCATCTACAATAGTGCTTTCTCTCCACTATTATACATTGCACATGCTACTATCAAGTAACATAGGGTTTTATTAATGGAATGAAATGTAGTTACTGCGCTCTAATATAAAGATAAATTCCCTTTATACCCCTCAAATACCTTTACTCATTTGAACTACGAATATGTGCATATACCAGGGGACTTTCCAGAAGTACGCGGTCTAACCTAGATATGACGGTAGTTGTTTGAAAAATATCACAGTATTGGAAAGTACAAAATCTATAAAACATATGTTTCAAGTTTGAAGACGCTGCGTTGTTTAGTATTTGTTTCTCGGCCACCGATAGCGGACGTTTTCGGTAAATTTGTTAAAATGGAGACAATCAGTCATCGTTATGTGATTATTAGAAAGGCCTCAGCCTAAGCAATATTAAAGCTGAACTGAATTCGATACTGGGTGAGTCTGTTCCTTCGTTAACAACAGTAAAATATTGGGTAGCAGAGTTTAAACGAGGCCGTACGAGCTGCCAAGACGAGCATCGTAATGCACCAACTCGCAAATAAATTATCACGATGACGAAAAGTAACGAATTAAAATTTGAATTTCTAGCTCATGCACCCTTTTCGCCAGATTCAGTCCTCTCGGATTATTTTCTGTTATCAAATTTGAAAAAATGGCTCATTGGTTAAACATTTCCCAACGATGAAGATGTAATGTCGGCAGTTAATGGCTATTTTGAGGAGCAAAACAATACTTATTATGAAGTTGAGTAGGATGCCGACAGTTGAACATGATTTCGATTGTCACGTTGGAAGAAAACTAATTGCCAAATTGTCGACGTTTCGAAACTTTATTGTTTCATCCTCGGGACTCTGAAATATAAAAACAAGACATACATATTAAAATTAGATTTTAGAATGTACTTTTGTTAAAAACAAAATAAATTATATGAAATAACAATCGTTATAAAAAATAATAAAACGCTTCGAACACTTTACAGAAAACAACGTTGATGGCTACTTAAATTTAGGGTGTCTTTCCATCCAACAAAACATCCATAAAATCAATTGTATGCTGATAAAATCTAACAACAAAATTATAACTGGCTGGTACCGTAAACCAATTTACTCTGAAAGATTTATCAACTACCACTCTATTCACCCAATGACACAAACAATAAATAATCATCGACAATCTCAAACACACAGCTACACAGTTAGCAAATAAGAATTTTAAAAACCAAAACTTACAACTAATAGAAACTATGTTACTTAACAACTGCTTTGACTACAAAATTAGTATTTTTCGACAGAGCAAATACACAAAAAAAGAAAAAGCACCGTTGAACATTGAATATTTCAAATTACCGCATGTAGCAGGTCTGACACCGCGACTATGTAAGGTTCTAGAAAATGAAAATTTCAGTTTCAGTATGAAATGTGAAAACACAGTTAAAAATCATTTTTAACAAGATTGAAAACAAAAACACCAAAGGACCTGAAATCCAACATAATTTATAAAATACCATGTGCTGAGTGTGAGAAAGTATATATAGGGCAAACAGGTGGGTATCTAAAACTAAGAAGGGCTGAACATAGCAGGGATTGTAAAAATAAACACAACCCATTGATAACAGTGAAATATCCCACTAGCCTTACAGAACATTGTAATTCATTCCTTAATACTTTTGATTTTAATTCAGTCAGTATTATAGGACAACATACGATGTTGAAAAAAAGACTTTCGAATGAAATGAATGAAATAACAGAGCATGGAACAAAATATGTTAACAAAAGGTCGGATATTGAAAATTTACACACCTCATATTTCAATCTAATAGAAAAAATCAAACAATGATTCTGAATAATTTACAGACGACTTTTTCCAATCACAATTATCATTTCTTCATGGGCCTTTATAAGGCCCATTATAAGGAAACGATTTACCGACATTTCAGTTTGTTAATTTCTTCGTGTCTGTGTCAAAGTTTTTCGTGAACCTGTGTATGTATTTATATTTTATGTCGAATTTGTTTACTACACTCTTTTTGAACTCGGAAAGCCACCCTAAATGTAAGTACTCATCAGTTGTTTTCTGTAAAGTATTCGAAGCGTTTTATTAATTTTTAACGATTGTTATTTAACATGATTTATTTTGTTTTCAACAAAACTAGATTCTAGAATCCCATTTTGATATGTATGTCATGTTCTTATACTTCAGAGTCCTGAATATGAAACAATAAAGTTTGTGAAACGTCGACCATTCAGCAATTTGTTTTCTTCAACATTTCGACCGAATTCCTGCCAACTTGACAATAAAAAAAATGTACCCACTTCTAATCGAGGCAGAGAAATATCAAAATCTTTCTTTTATACTATTATATAATTTTCCAAAAGCTTTTATTTAAGACGCCTTTCATCAGTAAGACTGCTACATCAAAGTCTTTAATATGACAGTTAGTAATTACAAAACTCAATTGGATAAATGGTAAGATAGGTAAATTTTGAAAAACAATAACAATACAATATTACCTTTAGGTAATTTATAAATATGTAAGACTAGTAACACTTTGGGTAGACATACGAGTACAAAGAACAGTCAAAAATGTACAAAGATGACAAATCGGAGATCTACAAACTAGCATATGAATCGTGCCCAGAAGTTTATATAGGGAGGACTCCAAGAAATTTCAAAACGACAGTATCAGAAGATAAAAGAAGTTTTGAATTAAAGAAAACTAATTACCAACACCTATGAAACGGCTGGAATTTCTGAAAATCGATAAACGCTAATATCCAAATTTTCTTTTAAAAGACCAACAAGAAGTTATTCACACACCATGGTTGAAGTTCTTTTCATAAAATGCCAATAAATAACATATTTATAAGTCACCTACTTTCTTAGAAGTGATATTGTTTTGTAATTGTTTTTTCAAAATATATCTGTTTTACCAGAATTATTCGTTTATAAAAACAAGATTTGTAATCACCCACTGTTTTATCAAATATATTCTAGAATAATTCGATGTAGGTACTACCCTAACTGATGAAGCTACCAAGTAGCAAAACCTGTCTTAAATACATTTTTTTGGGAAAATTGTATATTTGTTATCATGTTTAAATTCTCATCTAGTCTAGTTGCACCATTTGGCGATAATTCTGCGAATGACCGTTTTCTTGTTCATTTGCTATCTCTGAAGTACAATATAAATAATGTTTTTTCTTCAATCTACAGGTACAATTATGTGAAATATAGTATACTTCTGCAACAATAAAAAACCTCCCCAATAAAACTTGAAGATTTGAAATGATAATCAGATGTAATACCTATTGTTGAGATAATGTTACCAATTAGTGCTTATACAGTTGATAGAATATTTTTTATTGATTCTATCATTAAATATTATATAATCATAAATTTGAATAAATGGCAAGAATCAGAACTAGGCACTGTTGTAGATGATAAAGTTAATTTTATTATAAATAAAATCTTTCAAATTACTACTTACCTTGAGTCATAATTCCTCCTAGCGTTTCCAAAACTGAAATTAACTATAAAAACTAAATATATAGCATAGACACCCATTTTTGCGATCAAAACATGTTTCCCGATGGTGTCTAACTGAATACTGAAAAAATGGGAGGTAAACGAAAGAAGTTATAAACTGGCATCATTTTCAGGGGGCGTCAGTCATATCAGTTACCTAATGAAAAATAGCATTGAACCTTGCAGTATTGACGTATGTGATTTTCGGAGTGTTCATGGAGAAAAGATAAGATATAGGTATAAATAATTTGTTTAAGGGTAGATCTTCTAAAAGACCCAATTTCCTAGGTTCTCGAAAAAATATGAACATATGAAAAGTTCAGTGCCTACTGAAATTTTAATGCATATTTAATTATATAAAGAACGTGAGAGAAACCTAATTTTGTTTTATATAGGTTCTTCCAATATTTTTTAGGATATTTATAAAGTAGGTGTACAAACTATTTATTGTGAAAACTTGTGGCATCAGATGAAGAAGAAGCTAACATAAGAGTAATGAAAAAGCTGTATGATCTTCCAAGCATTTTAGTCTATTTCACAAGTTGAAATTTGTATTCAATAGCCATAAAGCTCCTGAAATATGAGCGAAAGTTCATTGGATTCAGAATGGCGTGTAGAAAAATGCATTTTAATGATTCCACAGCACACAAAAAATTGCAAATGCTATTAACAAATTACGATGAAACACAGAAAGCATTTAGTTATTCCTCAGCAATAGCTAAAACTATCAATACTTGAGAAATTAAAATGAAAGATTCTGAAAAATGAGGAAATTTACAATTAAAAAAACTCGCAACTCCCGAAACTCAATTGTCAATGACTTTGTTTCAATACAGCAGACATCTGTCGAGCAGATAATTGGACCGTGCAGAAAAAGTTTCACTCAGATCGCAATTTTCTAATAATTTTGTGATTTCAAAAGATGGTGGAATTTTCTCTGCCAAACTTAGCAACAGTATTGAAATCTCCTTTATCGTAACCATTTTCGAGATAAAAATTCACTTTCTAACCCCCTATTAAGATTCAACCCCTAATTTTTTTCCTGAAGTCAGGCTTCACTCAATTATAGTTATTTAGTATAGTAAAGACTATATGCCTCTGCCTGTCACCGTCCTCGAGACACAAAAAATGATTATCTTCGACGCCCTCAAAAATTGAAATTCTATTTTGGCTGGCCGGCTTTATTTCTTCGTAGTTAGTCAATACAGTCTGTTTGTAGCGGGTAATTTAGAAATAGAAAGCAAAAAAGCTCTTTTTTCCAACTCGATGGATTTGAGTTGCCTTACAGTGACAGCTTTAGTGATAGATCGTTTGGTGGTCAATGACGAAGCTTGGCTATGCAAATGTCGCCTTGGGGAGCCTCATATATCCTTGATATTCGGGGATTGACGTCATTACCTTCACAGTATAATAATGGATTATTTGACCAAAATATTTCGTAACATCATTATTCATGAGCAATATGGATTCCATTTGGACAATCTAGACTCTTCCAAAGCATCAATACGTTTTTCATCTTTGTTCCATATCCTTGGCCTAGCTAGGTCGTTCCTGAGCTGGATTGAAGATCTCAAATAATCAGAGTCAACAACTACATGTCCAGAGAAGTAGTAGTATCGCCGCTTTGCTCCAACATATTCATAAACGACATAAAGTCCTGTATTTTTCGGTAACAAAGGAGGAATTTACCTTGAATTATTCGCTAAGAATTTTATAGTTTGTTGATGGAATCTGATGCTATTTAAAGTATTGAGGGACTGATTTGGTTTGAAAAAAAAACGCTTTCATTTTATTCTGTTCTGGAAAAGTCGATGAATAGTAAAGTAGTGTCATCAGCATAAACTCTAATAGTTTCATTATGTTTGGAATCATATGAAGATGAGTCCCGAAGTGGTCGACCTACAATAAAATCCAGGACGGGGATAGATGATCCTGGTGGAGACTGACCCATCACATCAGCTCCCATGCAGTTTTTTATGGTTGAAAACGTATTGGAAATGTCAAAAAGCTTGAAAAGTGGATGCCCCACGTTTTGAACGATCCACAGAAATTGTCAGGTTTCGAGGTCTATTCTTCTTTTCTTTGGTCTATGGCCAACCGTCTTCAAAAATTCTGTTGTCATACCTATACAAAAAAAAGGA
Organism: Leptinotarsa defecta; assembly: GCA_015342085.1. NCBI lineage: Eukaryota > Metazoa > Arthropoda > Insecta > Coleoptera > Chrysomelidae > Leptinotarsa > Leptinotarsa defecta. The sequence goes on along the minus strand of WOGO01003602.1, from coordinate 256 downwards.
GATAGATCTAAGGTCGACAACTATAGACCTATATATCATTAATAACTCACCTGTCCAAACTTTTCGAAAAGTTATTAAAAACATATTGATATATTATCTTGAAAAATACCGTATTATCTCGAATCACCAATTTGGTTTCAAGAAGAATACATCCACAGAAGGCACAATTCATGAACTGACCAAAAAAATCAACAGTGCTGTTAGTGAGAATAAAGCATGCTTATGCCTATTCATAGATCTGTCGAAAGCTTTCGAC
>WOGO01003601.1:0-10187 GCA_015342085.1 Leptinotarsa defecta | reverse complement strand
ATATCTAATGCTTCTGAAGAAAAGTCGATAGCAACATTTAATGTGCCTCTGAATCTTTCCGTTGGGGAGAAAATTTTTAATTGAATGACCAAAATACGAAAAGAATTATGGATTAATAGAGACGTTATGCAGTTTCTCCTCTTCATGCACCTCGAACACCTTTGTTTTTCATCTTCATCCAGAGTTTTCTCTCTTGTGAAGAAATCCAAGCATTGCGACAAACTCATTTGTCCAGTTCTTTGTGGTATGGAGATAGACAAATCCCAGAAAGTATCAAAGGTTACTGATGAGAGTCCAACGAAATTGTCTACATATACATCCTAAACATCATAGCCGGGATTGTGCTTTCCCGCTGTCGCTTAATTTTTCGTCTATCTCCGTTAAGAGATTGCTTTTTTCCTTCCTATGAAAGTTTCCCACATTTTTGTATGAAGATGAAGGTGTAAAAAGCCAAAATCTTTCTTTCCCAAAACTAATCCCCCAAAACCTAAAATAGTTGAGCAAGCCAACATGGTAATAATTTAAAGTGCAATACAATGATAAAAACTGAGGTTTTCGAAAATGAAAAAACTGTATATTCTGTACTACGAAGTGTTTTGTTGTCAAATGTTATAGGACTAAATGAGAATATTCTTATATACAGGGCGGACATAAATAATCCCCCCTCTTAACTTTTGAACGGAACAAGAAATCAAGGTCGGTCGAAGTTTATGTAAAAAGACATCATTTTACCACTTTTTAATTAACACGCTTTTATTAGCTTCACATGTATGTATGTATGTATGTTTGTTTGTTTGTAACTCTGTACGTAACCTCCTTGATATATTAACATTATTGCTTGATCTATTCGCGGGATGGCAGATGGCGCTGTATGTAACCTCCTCAGTATACGGACATTATTGCTTGATCTGTTCGCGGGCAGACGGCGCTGTACGTACATAACCTCCTGGATATAATTTGAACTCATTTTACATGTATTTCTTCATTTAAAAAAGTATTTTTTTATTTAACATGCGTGCCTGCTGCCTTATTTGTTACCCTCCTTTGCGCGCCTGCTGCTTTGGGTTTGGTAGCTGATTTTCAGGCTCCCTCTCCGGAATCTGAAAATATCAATGGTCATTTTTCTAAACAAAATACGGCTGATTGATCCCAAAGTTTAGATAAAATAAATATAGTTTAAAAAGACTAAAAGCACGCTTTTATAGCATACGAAACTAAAAAATTAAAAATAAATATAGTTTAAAAAACTAAACACGCTTTTAAAGAAAATCGAACTAAAAAGTTAGAAATATTTTTTTTAAATAAGCTTGAAACAATAACGATCAAAAAATACTGGTATTATTGTGAAAAAAGCGTGGGCGCTTTGTGCTATATTTTTGTATATCAAGCGCCCGTCGCTTTTTTCACAATAATACTAGTATTTTTCGTTCGTTATTGTTTGAAGCTTATTAAAAAAAAGTTTGAGGTTTTTTAAAAGCGAGTTTTTTAAACTATGTTTATTGATAAAAAGAACACACGACTTACGTCACTCGGCCTCGAGAGAAACGGGGGTTTTGTGATACCTCATTTGGCAAGTAATTCAATTCTCTATACAACACTATTTTACTTTTGGAAATCAGTTCAGTCATTCCTGAGTAATTAGAAGTTTCACATTTATTTAAAGAATCTGCAAACAAACGGAAAATATCATAATTTTGAAAAAATAATATATTTAAAATTCAGTCCAGTTTATTTCAGAAAATATCTAAACTGTGTATCATTCACTTCATGATAACAATAAAGTCTGTTTACAAACTTCATGAAATGTTCCTAAGTTAATTTTGTTGCGAGCAACTCTTTTTCTATCCACGAATTCTAAAATGTTTGTATATCACACAGTACGTATTTCCTCAATACGTATTTCCTCAAAAACATCTATATGGGTTATATCAGGTGAACTGGAAGGCCATTCTGAGAGCCTTATCTACGTATCAACCAGTTTGGATAATTGGCGAATCCAAATAAGTTTTCAACTAATGTTACGTTTCGGCATTACGACAGGCTGGTGTCAAAGTATCTTAATGACAATTATTCCGACCGGTCGATTTGCAAACTTGGCACCTTGGATAGGTTCTCTAGATCACCTGATATAAGGCTTTTGGATGTTTTTCAGGGAATACATAGCATATGAAGTGTACGGTTTCAGAACTCGTGTTTAGAAAACGATGTTCTTACAGCGAAATTGCCCCAGGAACATTTTATAATGCAAGAAATAACTTTGTGTGCAGACTCCTTTATGTTGCAATCCAAACAATTGGAAAAACAAATTGAGTGAATTTTAATACATTTTATTTCTTGTCATTCTCATATTATCGTTTGTTGGAAGTTTGTAGATTCTTGAAAAAAATATAAAACTGCTCATTCCTCAGGAATCTCTGTATAGAGGATTGAATAGTTGATCAAATGAGATAGCACAAGATTTCCTTTCCATTTGAAAAAACAATTTGCTAGAATCTTCTTGGCTTCGACTGACGCAACACTGTTATCAAAAAGTAGTAAAAATAATTTTATCTTATATTAATTTTCTCCGATCTTGGCTTTTCCCGTTCAATAGTTGATGTCCCCCCTTTTACCTATTGAACGAGAAAATGTATAATCCCCCGCCCCGACTGTTTACATCCGCATTGTAGGCAGGGCCGGATTCAGGGGAGAGCAAATGGGGCCTCCACTCCTTTGTTATCCCCAGACCTCCAGACCTCCAAATCCGGCCCTGATTGTGGTTATATTCGAAAGAAGTTCGAAATAATCAAGTTGTTTGCATGCCTTTTATCAATTCAATAGCAATCAAATTTTGCAACGCTCCTGCCTCAAAAAGTAGTTTTTCAAAATTAGCCTCGTTCCGATATTAAACACAAGCCGGACTTCCTTATTAGCTGAATTTACCCAAAAATGTCATATTCATTCGAAATGACCACCCGAAATTATGACTGTTGTGAAATTAACCAGAAAAATTAAATCAAATTACCTTTTTCGCCGGAAAGTGTTCCCGTGCTCTTTTTGTGACATTTCACAAAAGGGGAGAGTCTCGAGTCGGCTTTTGTGTCCCGGTTTTTCGCTCTCTCGAAATCCCGAACAATCTATTTAGTGCTCCTCAAGGAGATTCGCTGATTATAAGTCAGCGAATTCCGTTACTTCACAACTTTCGTCGGAGCGTCAAGAACGGAAAAGAATCTTTGAAGAAAATGCCATTCGCACATTGCGAGATATGCTACTTCCAAAAGAAAGTTTATCTCAGTGGGAGGCAATGTTTCTACTCAAGATATTTTTGTCAATGAAACAAAAAAACTATCGATGAACTCATGGGAGTTGAACAGGGATTTTTGGAATTTTCGCGAGTTCGAATCTCTTTACAGTTTGGAAAAGCAAGACTGCGACATATATCAGTTTGTGTATCCGATATAAGTCGGCAAACTTAATGAACACGCACCGATGTGGATGCTTCTCCAAACATCCCTACTTTTCGAAAAAGAATTTCATTTAAATTTATCGATTTTGGGTCAGTTTCATGAAACTCATTATCACTTGGTATTCTGTTTACTTACTTCAAACAAATTTTAAATTTTAACTCTGATGTTTGGCAACTTGAATTTTTCAGTATGCGGAATATTAAACAGAGTCATCACGAATTTCAGGTTAAAATTTGGGTTGACGAAAGAATGCACCTATGTCATCAATTTGTGAATCCAATGTGAGTCCACAAACTGACACAAAGTAAAAAAAAATGGAAGAATATTGCTATTGCTCCGAACAACCTAACCTTTCGAAGAACAATCTGTTAAAATCTGTTTTTTCGTTAACCAGCTGTCACCCCCTACGAACGACAACTCTCAAACGTCGAAACTTGTGCGAGCTGAGGACTAACGAGGTCTTACCTTTCAAAGTTTGAAAGGTAACAATTCGTAATTCCGATGAAGGTAACATGTCATTGACAGGTTCTGAACTTACGGCCAATTAAAAAAGATACACTCCGGATATAATAGTACTTGATAGAATGGCATCTTTATTTAAGAAAATCTGTTGAATCTGGTGAAATCTGTTTTCCCGTGGACCAGCTGTCGCCCCCCTATGAACAACAATCCTCTGAAGTCGAAACTTGTACTAGCCAAACCTTACCGAGGTCTTGCCTTTCAACGTGCAATAGCAGAAACATCTAATTCAGTTTTAGAAGTCCTAAATAAAGTCATCTGAGTCTGCCAACGGAATGTAAAGAAATTCCAGGGGAGGGGAAAACAATTACTTATTCTACAAAAACATTTCATCCTCAAGAATAAAACACATTTGTCAGCGTTGGAAGCAATTTCAGTTGGCATATGTCAACATGAGACAGCAACAATTGTACTAAAATTCCTTCTCGGACACGAATAAGTACACACATTTATAGAGGTCACCCGTTTGGAGGTAAAGCTCAGGTGTATCGAATTAAACTGCAAAGTCGTCAATTTGAAAATATACAAACTACAAGAACTTCTCGAACTTCTTGATATTGTGGAAAACTAATAAATATAAACAGTAATAATAGCGATGATGTTTTTGGTATATCTAACAGAGAGGAACTACTTGTCCAAAACAAACACTGCTCTCAAACACCAGAACTGCAACACTCTTCATGAGACACGCTCCAACCAAGTTGGCATCATCATCATCATCATGTTTTCTAGATTCAAGAAACTATTGATGTTTGTATACCCAGTTATATATAAATTGAGGCAGAATTAGAGTGGTTGGTGAAACAGGCGTCGAGAAGAGTGTTGCAGTTTTCGTGTACGAAGCAGTGTTTTTTCTGAATTTATTCCACGCCGAAGATTCCATTTCTACTTTTCCACAGTTTGACCGCCTACTTGAAAAATGTTGATAAACCGATTTATTTCAGGTGAGTTTGTCCATTTCGATTCTCCTGTCGCTGACCGTGTTCTTCCTTTTGCTTGCCGAGATTATCCCTCCCACTTCTCTTGTGGTGCCTTTACTTGGCAAATTTGTATTATTTACAATGATCTTGGACACCTTCAGGTGAGTGAATTCACTAAAAAATCAAGACGACACAAACTTGTTTCTTTTATTTGAGAACTGAATAATTGATAACACAACAATTAAAAACTGTATTGAATTTTTTACAACAAATCATTACAGGTAATTTAAATGCAATTTTTGTTCTTGCAGAATCTCAGTAGAACATCAGTTCATATCTAATGTTATGGCAAAAAACAGAAAGAGATTTTTGATGAGATACGCACATTCGATGTTGTTATGTAACAGGTTATATAAAAATGTCATTGATTTTATTCGTCTGGTAGAATAGAATAATAGAATACTCGTAGAATAGAATATATATTTTCATCATCACTGAAACGTACATACAAAAAACATTCAGGAACATGTGGATGCTTACAGCACTATTCAGCAGTATTTCACATTGATTTAAAAGAAACTTTGAAGCAGTAAAATTGGACACTCACAGTTCATATTGAAGTTATTCAGGATGAAAATGAAGGCTTACCGTTGGGATGTGCTCATGCTCATTCTCCCAGAGAATGAAATTCTCTTTGTTTCAAAAAGATATACAACTTTTATTTCAGTTCGTTTATATTTCCTGGATCTGAACATATTTCCAGATATTTATTGTTGCATGTAATAAATGTAATCTGCAAATAATCTTGAAAATGGCTAATATACCCTATCCTCATTTCTAATATTAAAGTTATGAATGTCCTCATTTTTGGAAATTTTTGTTTTTTTTTTATTCTGAAAGCTGAGAAAAGATTGTATTTGTATAAACATGGTATAGTTAGGATGCCAACACATATGAATAATTTTCTACATGATGCAGAAGGAGGCACTCGTATCATAAATCTCAGAATTTTTTTCTGTGTGACGAATGCATCATTGGCGTGGGCTGAGGATCCCCAAAAAAAGAGATCGTATGAGAGTTTAGATTGAACAAGGTTAAAGTACTCGTATATCATTTTTAAGATTCAAAAACTGACTGAGTAAAGTAGTTGCCTAATTGAAAAGCACACAGAGCTCAGTTTACCACCCACATTCTGAATATGTTCGTTACCCCTGGAAATTTAATTCAATAAATTTGTTGAATTGATTATTGTTTTATTTGAATAGGTAGGCTGAAGTTCATGATGACGTTTTTAGACAAAAATACTATGAAATTGGTGATGAACCATGATTTGAACAGTAATAATGAAAGAGCTGGGCTTTATTGTTAGCACACACTATATATTCCTACCATGTTGAGCAATTTTATACAGGCGGTAGGTAGTACCATCTGCATATTATATTTGAAGATCAGAATTTGTTGTTGTGCAAAGGAGATCGTTGAGAAATACTATTATCTCAGGAAGTGCCCTGTGGCACTTTCTGAGATACGATCCGGATGCTGTGACATCACCACTTCTTCCTCAGCAGTGCTAGGTTACCATATCTTCAGTATTGCCTCAAATGTCGAAACGTATGCGACAAAATATGGTGAATGAAACCATAACCATCAACTAGCGATACCTAGCAAGGTATTGCACTTTCAATACTTCATTTTGATGACGTTCACAATCAATAATAAAATAGAATAGTTTTATTTCGTGACATTTGAAATCCATTTCGAAAGCTACTGAGCCAATGAACAGTTCTAGTAAAATTATTCTACATTTTTCAATTTTTCTTGAAAAACCACAACGTTTGTTTTGGTATTTGAAATTGGATTATTCTCTCGATTTCTTTCTCTCATCTTCACATGAAAAAAAAATGGTTTACTTTGATAAAAATATCATTGCCACCTCATAAAAATTCGTTCAGTCAAATTTAATTTTGTGTATTTTTTTATATATTTTGATACTGCTTGTGATTCGAAATACAATGGTGAAAATTGCAGATCCATAACATTTATTATTATTGAGATATGTGCCTTCAAAACTGCGCCTTTGTTGAAAACTAGTGTGACGTCACGAGATATGAATCAGAATGACGAGCAACGCATTTAATGTTTTAGGTTTGAATTAAGATGTGTTCAGTTCAGAATGAAAATGAGCCTATTATATGGAATGCCTTCAATTTTAATAGTTTGAAGATGACATTAAATATCTTTATGTTCTTGTTCAGTATATGCGTCACAGTGGTGGTACTAAACGTCCACTTCCGATCTCCTCAAACTCACGTAATGGCACCATGGGTTCGTCGAGTTTTTATCCATATTCTTCCAAGGCTTCTGGTGATGAGACGTCCTCATTATCAGCTGGACAGCAGAAGGTAATTATATCATGATATTTTTTTATAAAATCTTTCAATAAGAATAATGAACCGTGTATTAAGAACAATCGTTAGCCCCAACCACGCATGCAAAAATTAAGATAAAAAAATTAAAACTAGAAAACGTAGCAAAAGTAAATCAATTGCCCAGACATTTGTAGTCTCAAGATTATCATTAAAGATCTTTGATGACATTTGATAAACCCACTTTAAATAACTGAAGATACTATGATGGAAGTTATCTCACGAACATGTTCGGTACAAAGTGCATTATCAATTTGAGCCCTCATGTCCTATAGAACCAAACTAAAAGTAACATCGAAACTGGTCTGAAAACCTAAAAATACTGACGAACATGAATATATTTAATTTAAGATTCACAGGCAATGGAATAAACGAACGGAAATAGCTCGGTCATGTAGAACGTAAGCAATTTATGGACAAACTTGGACACAAAGTAACTCTACAAACCAAACCAGGAACAATATTGTTGGAATGGTAATCATCAGAAGGAAAGAGGAACTCTATTTTTCTATAATCTCATATGTTTGAGATTGACATAATATATTTTCCGGACTATGTAGAAGGTGCATTCGCAAAACTGAATGTCATCCGACCTAATCCTTGATGATTCGAAAATGATTATTGATGATTCGAAAATGATTATTTTCATATGAGCAATTTGAAATATTTTCTTCTTTTTTCAGTCACCGTGTTATGGTGAGAACCTGTAATGGTTTAGAATTAAGAGACACCGGACTGTACAGCGATTTGGGAGAACCGCCAATGGAAGAACCTTCCGGGTTTTTTCCCAATGCCAGTTCAATAGATGAGTTGACGCCAAGGTAACTAATAACTAAAAACAAAGTACATTCAAACCTTTTTTCCTACAATTGTATTTTCTATCAGTTGAAAACAAGAGAGGAATTCAAATACGTACATGTCAATGAGAAATATTATTATAATACTTCAATTTCTATCCAATAAATGAGTCAAACATTATGTGGAAGCTGATCGAATAAGCGGGGTTCCAAATTTTCCACTTTTTGAAAATGTCATTCATTTTATTTGTTGAAATTTATAGTTACAAAACCAAAGGAGTCTGGAAGTCTCATGGCATGCTCCACCAATTATACTTTTGGATCCGATTATACGGAAGAAAGTAACTCAAACATATGACTTCAAATCATTTATTTGAATAATATCAAGAGTAGAATAGAATGGCACTTGTGATATTGCTTTTCGAGTTTGAAAGCCGTGGATTTTTGGAATTTCTTCCTGACGTTTCGCTGGCGCGAGTGGCTAGCTTCTTCAGAGGTTTAACCATCATGGCTTGGTGTCCGATGACTACCTTTTAGGCTTCGTAAAGCGTATTTATGCCTTGGCAGGTAATCAGTTGTATTTGTGCCCGTATTTGTACCTGCATTTGTACCTGTATTCGTACCTGCACTTGAACCTGGAACATTAACAATCTTGCTGCCTGTTGTCCTGTTCGTTATTCTCGAATTCCTTGAAATGGGGTTCCATATTTGAGGTTCACCGCTTCTTCTTTTCCAAAAATCCACTGCTTTCAAACTCAAAAAACAATAATACTGAAAACCTCAGCCGTGAAAGTCCAAACCATTTTATTAAAAGAAATAGATTGCATCAACTCGTAGTGAATTATTACACCAGATGTGGTTAACGAACAAACAGACAGAAAACATGAATTCTCAAAACTTAAGAGCAAAAAATTGGAAAAACAGTCAGAAAATATTATTTGTGTGTATTCAATAGGCTGTCAAAAATAGAATCACATTTGGGTAAAACCAAAAAACATAATGATATTACAAACTGTAACTTCAATCAGATGTCTGTCATTGTTAGATTAGAACGGTAACTACATTTATCTTGACAACTTTGAACTCCTTGAAAAGAAAATTTGAAACTCCATCTATTTTCCTTTGATATTCTAATTGTACAACAGAAATTGCTTCACTTTTCAAGATTAGAGCCGTCGATGTCGATACAGTCAATAGAAGGAGGGACATATTTTCAATCCTCTTTGTGAGCAGATCAAAACTGATGATATAAATGTAGTCATTTATTCAAAAATAATATGCTTTAAAAAAGATCGTAAGAAAATTAGGCGTAATCTCCTTTCTATTAGAGTTAATGTATAAGAATATAATTTCTGAATTGCCAATATTCACAATGGTGTGGACTAGCAATAGTTCACGACTCTTGTCTGAAATTCATAAATGTATCTACTAAAAGTAGAATGACTCCATCATTATTTATAATTCCCATAACAAAGATTAGAAACTATTTTGAATTCAAACAAGACATTACTTATATCATGCTAATATAGGTATTTCTCTCAAAAATCGTGAAAGTCTAGTTTTACATTGAAATATTACCTTGCATTCATTAAAATTTCAATCATGAACTTATGGTATCAAACCTATTAGGAACTATTCATGTCGTCCGAGTTGACAGAAATGAATTTTTTTTAAAAAGAGATAAAAAAAGCAAAACAACAATTGAAAAAATTGGAATTTGCAAATGGTTGTCTACTTACATGCAAAACTTTCAAAAATTAATGAATCTAAATTACGTCCATAATGCCCGGATATAATGTCAGAATAAATATTCGGTAAATTTTCGTTATGTGGACACCCGGCGATTTTGAAAAAATCTTTGACTGTACTTACGTAGTTTGGTGCGTAGATTACGAATCTGAAAAAAAAAAAGCGGCGCTCTCCCCTATTTAAAAAGTTACGGCCCTTCAAAGTTCAGAAAAGGGCAACTTTTCAGCCTTCTTTTTCACTAAATAAACTATTTGAAAACACAAGCATTTATTCACTAGATCACCTTTACACTTTATTCCTCCTTCTTTAACACTTTTCACTTCAATAATC
>WOGO01003600.1:302-14155 GCA_015342085.1 Leptinotarsa defecta | reverse complement strand
ACGATTCCTTCCACCTTAGCTTGGGTAGGCTGGTCCAAGGTGGCATGTTTTGCAGAGGTTTTTGGGGGATTTTAGTTCCCCTCACCCTACTTATTTCTGTCACTGACTAGGAGTCCGGCGACCCCGTTCGTAAGGTCACATTGGCTTCCCGGACAGGGCCTCCAGTCCCCTGGCCGTTCTCCTATCCGCCATCTGGTGACGCGCCCGATAGGTAGCCCAACCCACGGGTTTCTCGACTGTTATTCGTCATCGCAATAAATGCATATGTCACGCATGTTGGAGTATTTCAATTTCATCAAGTACATTTCATGGAAGCTCGTGGAATTACATGAAAACTTGAAAATCTTCGTAATTTAAAATGTCAAATTTTCTCATTCTTCGGATACAAGGGATACAAGGAAGTGTATGTCATGAATTACCGATAGAAATATACTTATGGATTTGATAGACCATCATAAATATACAAGCTCGACAACGGAATATTAGACACTTTCAATATGGTAATAACTCCAAAATAAAAATGATGAATACAAAAATATTACCCAATCTGAACTCTGAAAGTAAACACTGTGTCACTGAATATATGAACCTATCATTCATCTCCAAATCGTGAAAGAGTAAATATTTATTAAGAGTTTAACTCTAACCTGTTATGATCAAGAAAATGACAGAAGCAGACGTAAAACAAGGCCTAAGAATCGTTTTGAAGAAAATTGAAAATGCATGCAGTAGAAGGAGCCCCGTAAGTACGTTAGATACGTTATCTTGATTTGCCTGTAACCCAATTTGTTTAAAGGAACTGCAAGCTCTAGAACCTCAGTTGGTAGCCGTAAGCAAACTGAAACCAGTTGACCTCATTGTTGCTGCTTACGAAGAGGGACAGCGGCATTTTGGGGAAAATTACGTACAAGAACTGGAAGAAAAGGCCAATAACGAGGTTATCTTGGAAAAATGCAAAGAGATAAGGTGGCACTTTATTGGCCACCTTCAAAAAAATAAAGTCAACAAAGTTTTGAGTGTTCCAAACATACATCTGGTGGAGACTGTGGATTCTAAGAAATTAGCAGAAACGCTGAACAAAAACTGGCCAAAATTCGGGCCACCAGACTCCAAGTTGAAAATAATGATACAAGTGAATACGAGTGGGGAAGAAGGTAGGAGCTAACCTGCAAACAAATATTTACAAAAATAATCCCGATGTTATTTCACAGAAAAAAGCGGAATTGTTCCAGCAGAAGTCTGTAATGTCACCAACTACGTTTTGAACGAGTGTAGAAATCTGCACTTGGAAGGTTTGATGACCATAGGAAAGTTCGGCTACAATCCGGAAGATGGCCCTAACCCCGACTTTGTGTGCTTGAAGCGCTGCAGAGACGAACTATGTCAAAGTTTAAATCTAGACTGGAAGAATGTAGCTTTATCTATGGGGATGTCTGATGATTTCGAGCACGCGGTATATTTGAGTCTGAATGGTAAGAAAGATACAGTTTTGCATAATATATTGTTTCAGATTGAATTGGGAAGCACCAATGTCAGAGTGGGATCTTCTATCTTTGGACACAGGCCACCGAAAACATGAGAAGGTATTTTACAAATTTGATGGCAACGATATTACCCCAAAATGCTTTTCAATCATTTTGTTATTAATGCATGTTCGTTTTAAATAAATGTATGCTAAAAATGCTGAACTTTTTCAATATTGAATGAAATTGGTACTGGTCGGTAGCCGGGCGGTTCGACGTGGGTGCTTTGTTCACTCAGTCAATCGGCCGATGTGTGAGTCGATGGTTCAAGCCGCAGGCTGAACGCAGTATATTTATTTATGGCTTTTTATTGCCTGATAGTGTCGGAAACATGAAAAGCATTCCTGGGCTCTCGAGGGGCCTTCCTTTCTTCCAACAAGGCACAGAAGGCCAAAGGCGGGGGATTAGAGGCTGGCCGCCGAAAAAACGTGACCAGAGGTACGATCCAAAATTTCAAACCATAAAAGTCACCAGGAAGAGACGAAATATATACGATTCTGCTACAAAAGGGGCTGGATATGCTGATACCACATCTGAGCAGAATTCTGAGCCTGGGTGGCCTGCGGATATATCCCAAAATCATGGCAAAAGTAGTCTTCTTGCCCAAAATAGGCAAAATATTAGACCAAACGCCCAAGTCATACAGACCAATCAGGCTAACATCCTTTCTAATGAAAACCGTGCTTGTGCTTAGTGCTCGTCAATATGCGAAACAGCCTGGGAAATCGACAGATTTAGCGCTGGATGACTTAAACAGCCTGCTGTCAAAGTAGTCAGATGTCAAACAAATTGCAGTAGCTGCATTAGACATCGAAGGTGCATTTTGCATTTAATAATGTTTCCACGGAGCCACTTATAGACGCACTGGGAAAAAGAGGAATACCAGCTGTCGTGTGTCGATGGATAAAAGCCAGCCTAGAAAGAAGGGTGATATACACCACCCTGGAAGAGGCTACCATTCAGGTAAGAGCAGATAAGAGATTCCCACATACTCAATGAAGTGGAGGTCCCTTTCGCCACGGAGGTCAAATACTTAGATGTGACTTTCGGTCACAGGCTCACGTGGCTCCATATCTAAAAAACAGCACATAAGGCCAGGATGGCCCTGGGACTGTACAGAAGAGGATGTACATGGAGGATGAACCCAAAAATGTCACCCTGGTTATATACAGTGAGACCCGTGATAACATACGGTGTAGTAACTTGGTGGACAAGAACAAAGCAATCGGGTACGGCTAGGCTATTGGGCGGCATACAAAGTGTGTCGCAGGAGCCATGAGAATCACCCCAGTTGCAACACTTGAGGTCCCACTCGGACTTTCACCATGGCACATCTACATACAAAGAGAAGCTCGACTGGTGATACACAGGCTAATGCAGGGGCAAACCCCAATCAGCCAGTCACACGGTGCAGAATACTTGAAATTGTACTGTAACTGAAGGCAGATTCAATACTAGGAATTCCCGTAGATAATACGGTAAAGCAGTACAACTTTCAAAAAGATTTCAAAATCATCATACCAAGTAGAGAGGACTGGCAAAACGGCCCACCGATGAAAGCGGAAAAAACTTGATATACAGATGGCTCAAACACCCAAGAAGGATTTGGAGCCGGTATATACGGAGGCTGAGCAAAGATGAGAATCGCACTCAGCCTCGGACATAATGCAACTGTGTTCCGAGTAGGAGTAGCGGCCATCAAAAACTGTATGGGGGAAATAAACAGGCAAAAGGTCGCAAATAAAACTATTGCCATTTTCTCCGACAGCCAGGCGGCAATTAAGGCGCTCAGCTCATTTTGTCACTCTAGCTTGGGTACCCGGATATGAGGGTCACAAGGGCAATGAGGAGGCCGATGTTCTAGCCCGTGGAGGCGGCATCCAAGGCTATGATCGGCGCAGTACCCTTCTGCGGAGTAGCAAAAGCATGTATAAAGACATCCATAAATTCATGGATGCAAGCTGAATCGATAGATTGGTGGAATACGCTCCCAGGAATGAGGCAGGCAAAAGAGTTCATAAAGAAACCATCGCCCAGATTCACGGAAGACCTGCCAAATCACAACCGTAAGGTTGTAAGGGTAGTGGTGGGTCTACTAATGGGGCATAGCCGACTTAGAAAAAATATGAGCAACATGGGTCTGACAGAAGAAACCCAAAGCAGGTTCTGGCAAGAAAAGGAAGAAACCGCACTGCATTTGCTCTGTGAATGCGAAGCGATAGCAAGACTGAGACACGCAAGATGCGTGAAAGAGAAACCAGGGGCTGCCAGCTATATGAAGAGGTCAGTGTCAAGGCTATGGAGTCTCATCAAAGAGATCAAGATAGACAATGAACTCTAACAACCAAGGAGCATCACAATAGATCTGAAAAAGTCACAGTGAATCAGGCCACGGGCCAGCTTCCAGATAATCTAATCTAATGGGTGTATATTTGTAATGAAGAGATATGGCCTTTCTGCGCTTCTCTAGATAAGAAATAAATGAATGAATTCTCGAACATCAAAATGTTCGCGATTGTTCTGATAAGCTGATTCTGCAGCAGAGTTGATTATGTAAAGCACATTGTAAACTGGATAGATATTTTTGAACTGAATTTAAAAAAAAATGCATCGGCCGGGAATCGAACCCGGGCCGCCCGCGTGGCAGGCGAGCATTCTACCACTGAACCACCGATGCGGTGCTTGTAAAAATTGAAATAATGTATATGAAAAAATAATTGCATTTTACTGAAAATGTTCTATACAAAAATAGTTAGTTAAAGAAAAAATAAATTGATGTTAACCTCCAATTAAATGTTCCGTCGTTCCGTATAACAACTTTATATTTCAGTTGAGTGAGAAACTGAGGCAGATTTATCGGAAGGGAAGGGGTAAGTGGTGTAAATATACCCCCTCTCCCAGATAGCAACATTCATCAACACCAGAACTGCAACACCAGATTTGCAATACTCTTCACCAACCAAGTCAGTGTCTTCAGGGAATGAAGTAAAGTCCTAGGAGTGTAGTCTAATTCCTCTTTTGCTTCCAATTCAAATTTGTCCATGAGCATTGCCGTGCCTTCTTGCTGCCTGAAGAAACAGTTGTTGAACTAGAACCCATACTGTTTCTTGTTTCCTTTTCACTGAGATCATCATCCCTCAAAAGATCCCCCAAATATTCAATAGTTTTTGGTATAGGTTGCCTTGGAAAAAACGAAAATACATCAGCATCTCGCAACTTCAAGTACATTAATGAGGTGAATTGACAGACCGCATGTTTTCGGAACTGTAGGATTAGAAACCTGTGGAGTAGTCCTGTTCAGAGCCACTGCTATCAAGTTATAACGCTCTTTAGTGTGTTTCAAATACTGAAACCATCCTAGACATCAATTGAATTATCAATTCTCTCATGGTAATCTGATTTAACAACATTTGCCTACTTCCAGGTATGAAAAATCTCTCTCTTTCAATTATTTGCTTGTCATTCTTTCTCTTCTACCTGAAATCATCGATGTGAACCTGAAGGTGTCAACTTGGTTGGTAGAACGTGCGTCCAAAAGTGGTAATTATCCAGAAAGAGGAATTGGTTTTTTCGTTCTACTGAATCGGGCCAATTTTATATCGTTGAGCACAACGAGCACAAAACTAGAGCTGATACAAAGAAAATGTTTGTATTTTTGGAATCAGCACAGATCAATTAACCAAAATCAGTTGATTTTTTTTCGGCAGCAAGGCAAACATTTTTTTTGGTGGGCTGTGTTATTATTGGAATCTAGTTGTCACAGAACCAAAAGTAGATAGTTGGCTACTGTCACTTCACGAATTATTATTCGATCACCTTGTTCACTGTATTCCAACATCGTTTATTCTAATGAAGAACGAAAATGAGTTGTTGCAACCTATTATCGAAATAATAAATGTGTTAAAGCTACTGCAAGGATTTATAATACGGATTATTCAGACTACAACGTGAGCCATCAATATGATAAACAGTTAATGGATAAGTTTCCAGCTTCAGAAATGACGGGGTTGAAGTTGCAGTTTTAGGGCATGTACAAATCGACAATATATCAGACAGAGCGTCTGATGTATCAGCTACTGGTGTTTTTCGGATATTGAAAGCCTACAAATTCCATCCTTCCAAAATAAGGCTAGTTCAGAAATTAAACGAAGATGATCCTGATCGTCAACTTCAGTTTTGTGAGGTGTTCAGCGAGAAATTGACCCGTAACCCAAACCTATTATACAATACATGTTTTTCAGACGAAAGTTCTTTCATGTTGAATGGTGAAGTGAATAGACATAACTGTCGTTACTGGAGCGATGTGAATCCTCATTTGGTGATGGAAACACATTCACAATCTCCACAGAAATTGAATGTCTGGGCCGGCATTCTTGGTAGTCATATTGTTGGACCATTCTTCATTGAAGGTAATCTCAATGGAGACGCATACTTAAATATTTCACAAGACTGTGTAGATCCAATGCGTTGAATCGGCAGAAATAGTCCAGATGGCCAGCTAGATCACCTGATCTCACACCGATAGACTTCTTTCTGTGGGGGCACCTGAAATCGAAAGTGTTCTCTACTAAGCCTACAAATCTAGAAGACCTGTGACAGTTAATTTTTCGGGAATGCCGATTGCTGACTCCGGACATCTTGAATAATGCACGCAACGTTTTCGAGAGTAGACTGTATTATTGTATGGAACTAGGTGGAGGTCATTTTGAACAATATAACCCTTGATTTTGTTTCCACTGAAATTATTTGTTTTTGATTTCTTCATTGAAATGAACGACAGCAAATTTTCTGTTAACCTCTTTGAGAAGTGGTTTATTTGTGTTATATTTTTACAATTGTTCTACTGTTTTTTCATTATTTGAGTTCTCATGAGTTTGTGTAGATGTTCACACTATTGTACTGGAAATAGGACTGTTCATTTATATGACCTGCCACAAACGTGTATCGTAGTTAAATAAATCCTCCATCTATCTATCTGACTCAACACCATGTATACACGAAAAAATCCAACACCCGAGCACCTTTCTCATTACCGAATTCCACTATAGTGTTTCAGTCTATCCTCCACATCGAGATATCTATTATAAGAAAAAGCTATATAAGGTGCGAGCGAAATGAACTTCGCTTAGCGTCGCGACGCTACCGAGCGATCGACGCCGAAACTTATTTAAGAAACTCGACCTGCCAAACCTCCCAGTCGCGGGTGTTATTTGGAGAAAGAACATCGACGACACAATGGTAAGTTTTTTGGGAGATGGACACCCCCTGGGAATTGTGGATGTGTTCAGTGCAGTGTCATACGTCAGTGATGTGATTTTTTTTTGTGAACTAGTGGAATTTCGTTAAAGCTACAGTAAAGTTTTGTCCTTTGCTGATTTTTGAGTGACTCTAAAGAGGTTCAGCTTTAGTTGTTTTCGATATGGGTAGAAATTGATATTGAATGATTTCAACTGTACCAAATAATTGAGTAGAACAGAGTCGTGATTCCAAAATCCAGCTCATCACTAACCAAACCGCTATAATCATCTAGCATCTCCAATTCTTATAAAAGCAAGAGTATCTATAAAGATACTTACTCAACCTTCTGAAAAAACGGAAAATAGTACCACATTATAAATCAAAATAGGGCAAGAAAAGCACATCATAAGCATAAACCACAAATTTAACCTCTTTAGACTAGCACAAAAAACGAAATGTTTTGAATAACTTGAAAAAATCTATCAATGATTCTTCAGGATATTCAGGATCATTGTGCTTACAGAAAGTTATACTCACGAAAAAAAATGATGAAGTTGTGGAGTAGATCCATACTCTTTTCGTCTTTAATCGAATCAGATATACACAATATAGTATATGAATGAGATAAAATTCCACTTACATGAAACACAGCCATCCTCAATGGCAGACATCGATGTTTCGGAATAAAAGTATTGTCATTTCAGCACCAATTCGAATAAAATCGATGACAGCACGTAATGACATTCATTCTCTCATTTGATTCAATCTCAGCCGTATGAATCTTGTTTGAATTGAACGGGGTATATTTTCAAGAGAAGGTTTTGGAAGTTTCCTCCTTTTTTGTATAAACTTATCGTAAAATCCTTTCAATTCAAACAGTAAAACATTCCTTCAAACATAATTTTTTCTACAGTGTTTTAATCATCGATATTTTTGAGAAATACATATATCGAAATGAAAAATTCGATCACGAAAAAATACTATTATTAATGGCCATCCCTTACTATCAATTAAAACAACATAGCCGAGTATTATTTGAAATATTCAATTCCACAGAAATCATTCTTCAGTTAGAGTAAATAATTACAATTTAACCCAAATATCATTATTGTATTCACTCCAGTCAATATAATTTCACATTGAGACCAAAAAACTGAGATTTTTCAAAAAGTCCATACTTGAAAGATTAAATTTTCTTCATATCATCGAAAACTGTTTCTATACCTTCATTCCTTATAAAGCAATCATCACATGTATGTAAAATAATTCCGCTAATAAGATTCAACTAATTCTCTTGTAAAAATAGAGGTCGAAAGAATTACATAAACGCACAATCTATTTTTGAACCACCAGGCATGTGTATTTTGTAACTCAATCGTCATCTATTTTAGTTTTTGTACGAAGCTTCTGAACTTGGTAGCATGCCAAAATAGAACGTGGCCCATTTTCATTTATAATTTGCTGGCTGGTAATTCAGAATTGAAATATTTTCAAATTCCAGATAGTTATTTTCGTGAAATCTAAGGCCATTGCACTATTCATCATGTAGCTATACTAAAATATTCTTATCTTCATACATATTTTTATTTATGACTAGTTATAACTATAAGACAAATGTTAAAATATTAAATTCTGTTCTTTATCTTAATTCAACTTGTTAGTTATCTATGCCACTAGAGGAGTGCCACGAGGTTCCACTTGTGGCCTGCACATATATAATAAGGATCAATAAATCAGCATTCACTTCATGACTAATATATGAGATTGAAGTACTCAAAAAAAGGAGAAAAATATACTATTCAAGTCTGTTGTAAAGTCATCTTTGAGAATTCAGTTTACGATTGATTTATGACGTTAGTCCTAATCTACTTATATCACTCAGTTGACTGATATCAACTCAGTCAAGTAAGGGAGAGTATTGATAGAATTTCAATATCCACTTAAAATAAATTGTTCAGATCAGCAAAATTAGTTTTACAAGCGGTGTTTTCAGTGGTACTGATTTCTTGCCCAAGTTTCCATGTTTCTTACAAAGGCTATTTTTGACTCGTCTATTTCTTTCAATTCTCCTAAAAAGGTGTAGTCTCGTGGGCACATTTCGCGTTTTCTTCTACCTTATCATGAAACTCATCAAAATATTCCTGCGTGTAATTTTTTTCAACAATTTTCTTTCTTCTTTCTCTTCTTAGTTAGACACTTCACCAAGGTTTCCCTCAGATATATTTTTTTACTACCACACATCAGCTATTTCACTTTCTGTGATTCCTGAGCATTCTGGCCTCAAGCAAAGAGTCAATCTTCTTCTGTTCGCCAGTAGAAATTGAGGACGCTATTATCATCATTATTATTCATTTTCAGTTTCACAATTATTTCGTTGATTTCCCACTATTACCATCATAATCTGGCAGCAACGCAAGACTCTACCTCATTTATCCTGATTACAGGCGGACAAAGAAAAGAAGGTTAGGAAGAAGAAGAAGGAAGATGCAGGAGAAGCCCCCGCCCCCGCTGCCGCACCAGCCGCCGAGACCAGAACCTCATCGAAGAGCTCGTCCAAGAAAGCTAAACGTTCTGGTTCCAGTGTCTTCTCCATGTTCTCCCAAGCTCAAGTAGCTGAGTTCAAGGAAGCTTTCCAACTGATGGACCATGATAAAGACGGTAGGCTCCTCAATGAACTGTTTGTTGAAATCTTTTCCAATTTTAGAAAATAAGTTTGTACTGATTCGTCTACATGACAACTTCTACACCGCCACTCGCTCCCAATCTATTAGAAATTCCTCCATCAACTCAGAGGTACTCACAGAAGTAGCATCAATAACCCGATGATCCAAATATCTCATTTTGGATTCTGAGAAGGAAGTGGGCCATCAAAACATCTAACCATCTAACCAAGCACTCCATGGAGTGCTTGATTATTCTCTAAAATCAAGTTTACACGGGTGTTAAAGATCAAAAAGTGTGTCCAGTCAAGTCTGTTTTTTGTTCAGTTCAGTGAAAACACTAAAGGAATCAGACAATATAACCTGGTTAGAAAAAGATTGTCTCTATTTGTAGAATTGATAATGAATTTCCAACTTGGAAAGGCCTGAGTTGTTTCCTCATTGAAGAATGAATAACCATTATTGATGATGGTCTTTGTTAACTTTGTTACTTGTTACTGGACTCCTGGCCATCAGATTAGATTTTTGGGGAGCTGACCCCCACCTGATTCACTTCGACCTATTCAGATCTATTGTGATGCTCCTTGGTTGTTAGAGCTCATTGTCTAGCTTGAACTCTTTGATGAGACTCCCTAGCCTTGACAATGACAATGGATTCCTGGTCATACTGGCCGGGAAGGCAATGAAGCTGCTGACTGCCTTGCAAAGAAGGGTGCTGCAAGCAGCTTCATCGGACCAGAACCTGCCATTGGCGTCGCTTCAGGTTTTGCCAAACAAACATTGAATACCTGAATGGCAAGAAGATTCATGGACTTCTGACAAAAACTTTCAGGATTGGTTAATTCCAAGGCGTTCATTCAACCTTTGAAGATTGAAGTCAAACAGTTGTTAGATAACAGCAAAGATGAACTACGATGTCTAACAGGCCTTCTTATAGGTCATCTTATGCAGAGACTTGGACTGTCGGAAGACAGTAAGTTCTTTAAGATATCACCATACTGAAGATCATTGTCTTACACTGCAAACAATACTGCCTGAATTGGAATAGCTAACTTCTCGTGACTATAAGAAAAAGGTTGATTGGATTGTTTTATCAGGAACATCGTTCTCTGTTTTTAAAGGTTGATAACTCCACTGAGATCATTGTGTTAAGTTTCCAAAAACATATAAATGTTTCCAACATAACTCTGAAAGTCAACAACTCATTTCCAAATCTCGTCCTTTTCAGGCATCATCAGCAAGAGCGACTTGAGAGCCACCTTCGATGATGTTGGCAAGCTCTCCAACGAGAAGGAACTTGATGAGATGATCAACGAAGCATCAGGACCAATCAATTTCACCCAGTTGTTGGGTCTGTTCGGCAACAGGATGGCTGATTCCGGTGGTACTGACGATGATGAAGTTGTCATCGCTGCTTTCAAATCGTTCGATGAAAACGGCACCATCGACAGTGAAAGGTGAGGAAATTTTAAAAATCTTGTATTTCATGAATTGTATTGATCTAGTTTTTTCAATTCAATATACAGCAGACTTGAATAAAGATCCTCCACTAATTGGCTGACAATTACTTAGGCATCATTGAAGTTATCCAGAGTGAACTATGTGCAGTTAATTTGATCGTACTATGGAATAAAGCGAAACCTCCGGTCCATACTGTTATATGAGTTTGCCTTTTTCTATAGCCGGTTCTTGAATGTGGAAAAATATAAAAACATAAACACAATTTCTTTGGTACAACAGGAATACTACCGATGAGTTCATCTCCAGCTGTTGTTTCTTCTCATGAAATTGAAACATGGCGCAGTCGGTAGGATCAGAACCTACCCTCACCCAGGGACCCACATACAATGCGGACGACGTCGTAGAGAAATGAATGAATGGATAGACAGAACTCGATATTATTTCATAGTGAAATTGTGTAAAACTTTTCTGATTCTTTTCTATCGTTACAGGTTCCGCCACGCCCTGATGACCTGGGGAGACAAATTCTCGGCGAAGGAAGTTGATGACGCTTTCGACGCCATGGACATCGACGACAACGGCAGAATTGACACCCAGGGTTTGATCACCCTCCTCACCGCGGCTGAAAAGGAAGAAGGTGAAGGTGAAGGAGAAGCAGCCTAAAGTGTGACTTTACGCAGCAGCATCTTCCAGATCATTTCCATCGTCGTTCATATCGAAATTCCATCTAATTTTCTCATGGTTTAACCAGTATATGCAGTGAGTCAAGTATATAAGTTTGTATTCCAACGACTCACAAAACTCAGAGACTAAAATAATGTATATTTTATGGAATCGAATGAGATTTGAATAAAAATTTAATTTCCTATTCCACTTGGTCCGTTGTTTCAGTTTCCAACTTTATGGGTCCTTCCTTTCAGTAAAACCAAAATATTAGGATTTTGTAAATAGTTTCATTCCTATAATAAGCCCCATCTACGAAATGTTCCACATTATTTTTATTCTTTGACAAATATAAAGGGTCTGGCAAGCAATTTCCTTCTTGTTATTAGCCCCGTCTACAAAAACCCACGAAAAGCTTTGAATAAAAAGCTTTGAATCATTAATTTTGTCGATATTTCTGCAAAGGGGCATAAAAGAACTTCCAGGGGGTAATGGTTAGGTTAGGTCTAAAGTAAGTGCGTCTATTTGAGGCTCCACCGCAACCGACAAGGGTTTAGTGTGACTACACAATATAGTATATGAAAGAGGTAAAACTTCACACACATAAAACACTGTCATCCTCACTGGTAGACGCCGTAAGACATTTGCCATATCAGCTCTCCAGTACCAAATCTTGTACTGAATTGATTCATGAAATTACGATTTTATGTAACAGAATGAATTTAATCCATTCATGTCATTAATGACATTTAGGAGAGATTGATTTTTTGGGAATCAGCCAACCTGGTGCCAAACAGATCCAACAACTAATGAAGTTCATTGGTCCTGATGCTTCGTTGATCATCTTATCAAGTTCCCTCCCGCTGGAGAGTTTACGAACATCGTCGAAGGTGGTTCTTAAAGTTGCTGTTGCTAATGAAGCCTGGAGAGGGTGAGACCAAGGAATGAGGTGCTTAATTTCAGAGTGATGTTGGAAACATTTATATGTGTTTGAATTATACAAGTAAATCGGGAAACTTGACACAATGACCTTATAGTGGAGTTATCCGACTTCGCAAAGTCCTTAAAAAAGGATGTTCCTGAAAATACATATAAAATGTCCAGCTTGACACCGCAATGAGTATGAAACAAATTAGTTACAGGCTTGTTAAGCTGGAACCAATGCAAAAATACTTTGCATTCATCGTCTTTGTCAAATGAATACGAATATAAAACCAAGCCAACACCTTTCTTTCCCAACTGTAGAAATTGTGTATAGCCTTGAGAGTAAATTTAGCTCAAAATCTGAACGAGAAACTACTTTGACAGATATATGTCAGCGACAAGAAGGCTAACATATGATTTCTTTAAAACGAACGGAAGCAGTTTGATGTATCAGCTCGCAGAAAAATAGAACATGCTTTACCATGTTTTTACCACTTTTATCTGTAACTAACGTTACAGCAGTTTCGTCCTATGAGGATATTTTCAAACTAATACATTAATGTATAACTTTGAAGATGTCGCAACGTTAGTTACAAATAAAAGTGGTAAAAAACGTAGAACGTTTCAATTCTCCTTTTTCATGATACTTTATGTTTTATATTTCAAAACAATGCATGCTAATCGCAACAACAACAATATTTTATTAGTTTCGCACAACATATAAAAAACTGGGTGATTTTTGTTTCTTTTTCTGTATTAATCATTTTGAATTACCCGAGTTGGATTAACTGGAGGTTTAAATTTTCATAACTGTCACTTTTTTTCATGGAGTTAATATAGCACATGTTTATCTCAGATATCGCTTCTGATTTCTAAATTATCAACCTTCGATAGCTCAGTTGGTAGAGCGGTGGACTGTAGTGGAAAAAGCTTGTAGACATCCATAGGTCGCTGGTTCAAATCCGGCTCGAAGGATTTTTTTTATTTCTTTACTATTTCAATCGAAGTTTTTTGGAAATTCTCTTCAGAAAAAAATGTTTTCTTATGAAGAAATTGCATCATCTGTCATCTTTCCACTTTTGAAACATACGTATATCGCTTTCTATATAGAGTCATAAACGTTTACGAGAAATATAATGAAATACAAATTGATATATTGGTTAATAACTGTGTATGGCGGCAGAAAGGATCTCTCAAAAGATGATGCCTATAGGTACACCTTTTTCTTCAAGATCTTTTCTATACTATAACAATTTTCAATTGAAGGTGATTCATTAGCAACGTCGCACTTGAAGTGACCAACGGATAATTCTCTCACCAACTCTGCAGAGGCGTACCAAAATAATATTTTTATTCAATTAAACAGATAGGTAATTACGTAAAA
>WOGO01003599.1:0-14155 GCA_015342085.1 Leptinotarsa defecta | reverse complement strand
ATAAAATAGTGTAGAGATTCCAAGTCACGCTAGTTCACGACGTTTCGATTGTTGGTATCTACAGTCGTCTTCGGGTGATGACTTCAGGGATTCCAAATCATTTTATATAGTAGACAATGGAAGTCCGAACTAGTGAAATTCATCACGAAACATTGTCAATCACCTTCAAACAAAATGTCTTGCATCTTTGATAGTTCTGAAACTTTTCAGACCACCCTCGTATACATCGTTGATGTTCGGAACATCAGCAGACGTTATCAATGAAGCATAGCATTTTATTCAGTCTAGACCGATCTCAGTGTTATACCAGGAAGAGTAGCCGATATTTAATGAGCGTGGAAATCGGCTAAACATGCAACAGCTTGATATGCAACATTGCAATTGTACACACTCCATCAACGCTGATATTTGTAAACCAACTCCTTTCTTCCAATTAAATAGAATCTATTTTTGTACCCATTACCACAGAATGAGACTTTATTCTCTTCCGAGAAACCCATAGCCGCTTCGAGGTGGAAATCTGTACTAGTCTAATTATGAGCTATGATATTCTTGGAGAAATCCAATTTTTCATTCCTGAATATGCCGCGGCTCATGTTTTTGGTTATTTCGATAGTGAATTGCAACAATTTTTATTGACTTTTTTCTTCGGTTGAAAAAGCGTGAAACAAATAATATTCATTACATGAAGTAAGGATGGTAGAAGACAAATATCAACATGAAGTTCAAACTCCACTGTCTTCAGAAAAAAAGCCAATATTTCTCAGTTGGAAATTTTAACAGTCTGAACATTCATCGGACAGTTTGAAGGTATTCATAAAAAATTATTAAGATGATAGAGACGTATGAGACTGTACAATCTCATGAGTCTCTACAAACATCCATACACATCCTGAACTGAAACATTCTAAAACATCAGTTCATCGAATTCCTATGTTGTATTTTCATTTTCATTTGGTATATTGGTATTCGGGAAACTATGATTGCCATATTCCTGAAATAAATGAAGGAATGCGATTGAAGATGAAACAAATTAACTAAGATGTGATATACTATCAAAAAAAGGGATAATTACGTGGCTATAAAAATATAGAACAAAAAACATGTAGACAGTTCCACTGTAATTGCTCAATTGATAGGTCAAATATAATAATTACCTAACCTCATCTCAAGACAGCATGCTTTCATTTTCAAAACCTTTTTTTTTTTAAAGCATGTAACCAGTTTCTGTACTTCAGTTTCAGAATATGGCATTGACTTCATATCAGAGAAAATAGGCCAAGGTTAAAGAAAGTCGGTTTGGAATAGACATGAGCGAAACATTTTTTTTTCTGACTTCCATTAGATAATACCTGAAATATAATAAAATTCTCCTCCACACGATTTTCTGAAACAAAATCATTTCGTTCTGCTGACTGTGAATCTATATGAATCCGTATAAAAATATTGGATCTGCAGAATATTCCAAAGATCACTAGTTCTTTATTCTCCATCAAATTTGCTAATTTGTTAGTATTTTCATTTCGAAAAACAGAAAACGCACCCTGATTTTCTCCCCGGGTATAATTAACGTGTCTTTTAAGCTTCTCGAGCGCTAAATTACCTTTCCTTTATAGTCTATTATTCAACGAAACAGGGACTCTTTAATCTCAGTCGTTAGAGTTCTTTTGATTCAACTAGATTCCGTCATTTGTTCCGCCTCTCTAAAGGAATCGCA
Organism: Leptinotarsa defecta; assembly: GCA_015342085.1. Lineage (NCBI taxonomy): Eukaryota > Metazoa > Arthropoda > Insecta > Coleoptera > Chrysomelidae > Leptinotarsa > Leptinotarsa defecta. The sequence goes on along the minus strand of WOGO01003599.1, from coordinate 12,438 downwards.
TCGCATCACCCATAATTCGAATGGGGTTCTTTCGTGAGTCCTTCAAATATATTAAATCCTCGAGTTTTTCTCTCTCCTTTACGGCAGTGGTTACATTCGTTCTGAAATATCCAGGATTTGTCAACCTCTCCAGACAGTACGTCAGGATTTTATTTTTTGATGTGCGAATAAGTGGTAAGGAAATCGAACAAGGCGAAAAAATCCCAGTAAATCCTTTACTATCGTATATATTTTGGCTTCGATATTCAAAAATGATATTGCTTCAATTCCCTGGTGTGAACATTGCAAAGCAATCTGAACTATATGAACTTCACAACAGCTACAACACAATTAGTTCAGTGATACGTTCCTCAGTTAAAATCCTTGGGCTTGATGGGTTAAAATATATTAGCAACACCTGTTTAATGAACAGTGTAATCCAATGTTCATCAAATACAAGATGGTTACTAGAATATGGATGGATGAGTACATGAAAGATATCAATACTAATATTTCCAGTACGGAGGGTGCTTTAATCAAACAAAAGTTATCAAGGAATTGTGGTCAGGAGATTCATCTGATAGAGCAGTGAACACAGTCTCTTTAAAAAGAGATTCAGAGTTTTGCCCTTCGATTCATGGGTGCATGACCCATGAATCGTATTCAGGCATCAAGACGCTCAGGAGTTCCTTTGTTATCTTTTAGAAAGTTCATAGGATGACGTTAATAGAATTATTGAGAAACCTAAACCGACCTTAACGGAGATTAACGAAAAAATGCGCGACAGCGGATAAGCACAAGAGTCATGGCTGAGTTATTTGAGTACATATAACTCTAAGATTGTAAATAATTTCTTTGGTCAATTAAAATCCACGATGAAGTGCACACATTGAGGACACTCATCTGTAACCTTCGATCCTTTCTGGAATTTGTCACTCCACATACCACAAAGAACTGGCCAAATGAGTTTATCACACTGCTTGGATTTCTTCACAAGAGAGAAAACTTTGGATGGACATGAAAAGTCTCTATCGATCCATATCCCCGTATTTTACTCATTCATTTTAAAGGATTTAGAGGCAAGTAAAATGTTGCCATCGAATTTTCTCTGAATGGATTAGATATGAATAATTATGCAGCAGATGATGTGACTAACTGTCGCTATTCTCTATAGGCACTTTCGAATCACAGTGGGTCTACCTACAGCGGACATTATACAGCATTCTGCAGACATCCTTATACTGATATGTGATTCACAAGTGTCATCAATTTCACCAAAATCGCTTGTGAGTGGAGATGCATACATCCTCTTTTATGAAAAGGAGGAAATGAGTTCGCACCTTTGAGCATTTTGAAAAGTTATTTTTGAACTGATGATTTGAATGTAATGATATACTTGTATAATTACAGAATTAACTTCACATAAATACTCATATGAAGCATAACAGATCTATGAACTTGATCATCCACGAACGACAGAAAGGAGACAACCATTATTCATTATTCAAGAATATTTATAAAAAAATTACCAATGCAGTAGACTGTGAAATTGTCACTATGATTGGTTTACAAAACCGCACAAGTGTTCCGCTATGCAATAGCTTGCTCCATAAGATATGATAAATTACATTCTCATCGTGTAAATCAACACTCATATCATCCACGATGGTGTCTATCATGGGTTCATTTGGCATGAAACCGCCCTCGAGTTTATTTGCACATTCATAACGGGATTCTCATTGCTCGAAAGGAAGCTTGAAAGTAACATTTTTATTTGCAGCGCAATTAGTCCAGCCCAAACCAACTCAATTAAATTCAAATTCAGGTAATGTGCCGGTAATTGCACAACGTTGTGATTTGCTGCTAGAAAGAGGTGATCTATTTCATACCGCTTGAATTTTGGTCCAAAATTGTTCATGAGGGCATATAATTCAGGTTTTTTACATGTTTATTCCTAAATAGTATATTCCTCTTTGATAACCATGATTGCAATCGGCTTGTTTGCCGATATTAGCATCATCTATCACAATTCTGAAATTTTAATTAGACTTAAAGTTTTTTTTTTCACCATTTTCTATTTTTACCGTTTCTGATTCAATTTGTCGTACAGTTCACACGCAAACTCCTATGGCCTTAGCTACTTGTTCTTGAACCTTCAAAGTTGAAATACAATCTTGGTTACAATTTCACTCATTATTACTATTTATTCTTACCTCAGTAAGTGGAATTTTTATTCCATCTGCCGTTGCATACGCTAGCATTAATCTCAATACGTTTTTCATAATTTGTCCGCCTCGTTCAATGAGAACCTTGTTTTTCACTTTATCACACAAAATAATTTCTCCATTCACCATCCTGACACATTGTTCACTACACGAGTTTTTCGATGTTAATGTGTCCTTGCGCCACTCTGCGAAATCTACTGCGCATCCAATATTCAATTCATAAGTTGAACACAAAAAACACTCAATAACTTATATGTAAATTTACAAATTGTACTTTTGGAATTCCGATTCATACCTTCAAATGCTATAGAATGATTAAAAAATCATGAAATTTCGAAAAAATTTGTAACTGTGGGTGTGATGCCTGAAACAATAATCCGTCCACAATAATTATCGTACAAAGTTGTGATTTTCTGCTAGAATGAGCTGATCTATTTCATACTCCTTGTATTTTGACTTATAGTTTTTTATGATAGCATATGACTCAGGTTTCAGTATGTAATTTTCCAAATGAAATATTTCTCTTCGTTTTTGGTGCAGGTTGTTGGCATTTTGTCGATTTGTATATTGTGGTACGGTACATTACCGATCACCACAACTTCTTAACAATAAATTCGCAATCAACTGTTCCGAAGCCCTTTTCTAACAATTTCCAAAATTCATCTCGCTGTGATAATTACCTTTACAATTCTATTTCCATCCGAAGTGAGCATTAGACACACACCCATTTTTCCCCACACGCATGTTTTATGGTCAGATTTTTTCAGACCTTCCATGGTCTTATGCGTGAATATAGGTTTCTATATGAATAATAGGTCAACATTCTATAGGTTCGCATTTTCATCAAGAATTTTATCATTTTGAATAGGCTGGCGTTTCATCAACATTTTCCTCTTATTTTTTCACTATTTTCCATCTAAATCCAAGAGTATGAATCTCTTTTAGCAACTCCTCTTTGTCCCCTGATAGTCAGTTTATCAAATGATTATTACCATTCCTAAGCGTATGAACTTGTTCGTCTTCGATATGGAAAGTAATTATGAATCCGCGTAAAATTGTTGAATCAGAATTTTGGAATTTTTCGATACATTTCTTATCATTTGGCCTCGGCTACTCGTTTTTGAAGTTGAAATACCATGTTGTTACAATTTCACTTATTTTTTTCTTTCATTTCTTGTCTTCACAAAAGGAAGTCTCATCTCATCTACAGTTGCTTCCGCTTGCATGAATCTCAATACGTTGTTCACGATATTGACTACTCGAGTTCCTCGATGATAATGACCCCTCGTCCCACTTTGTCAGTTAATCTACGGTGCCTAAAATAACAACCAGCTTCGTTAAGCTGTAATCCAAACTACTGCGATCCAAACTTCAAAATAACCCACTACCACTACCTATAAAGAAACTTTCAGTTTTGATGAAATGACGGGATATTTTTCTAAATAGTATAAGCTTCGGAACAAAGTGAATTTCATGAGTGATTTCATTGCAACTGAGGTGATTTGAAATAGTTTTCCAATTGTAAAAACTGAATTGAAAAAGTAATGAGTGTTTCATTTTTTGTAATATTTGTAATTTGATGACGCCAAATTTTTATATTACCAAATAATCAAAGAAGAGATAAAATCTACCTGTTTCATGACTGCGTAAAATTTATACATCTTCACTGGTGAATACCTGATTATTCGATTTCATTCCAGAAAGGCAGCTAATGATTTATCGCCCTTCTTCTGTCTTTGGGTCCAAGAAAATGAATGACATCCACTAATTTGCGCTCTCTCAATCATTTGGTAACACTGGCTGAACATGCGAAGTGAGCATTACGACCATGTTGATGTTTATTTCAAATTTTTTGATGACGAGAATATATCATTAATAGCGTGATAACCTTTTTAGTATAGAAATATAAGTAAGTAGGATCTTAAGAATGAGATTCAATTTGAGAAAAAAAAACGTAATGAAATATTTTCATCAGCTGCTTTTTACCTTGCCTTTCACTATTTTATTTTCGATTATCTCAACGCAGTTGATTCAAGTGTGATCTACTATATTAATAATATTACATTATTTTCGATAAATAATTTCATCCATTCAACGCAATGCAGTTACCATCTGCTCTATCAATTTGATCGATATACTTAAAACTTTCAGAACTTCTAATCGAAATTTCGTTAGCAAAATAGAAATTCCGTTGATTTCACTTCTGAAAAATGAAAATTCCTCTATCTAGTGAACTAAGTGTGTGATAATTTATTCCTCTAGGTGGAGAATCCTGCAGCCCTCTAGATAATTTAGGCGGCTCAGACCTCCAGATGAATGAAATTCACGTTTTTTAATAAATGAACGAGTATATCATTTCAAATTCAAATCAGAATGGAATGGATGATTATGTAGTACGTTACTATCGACGAATTCAACTTGTTCCAACTATCATATCGAAATTTTCAATTTCAATTCATCACAGAACACTAATTGCTGACTGGGTCACTGCGATATACCTATCATTTTCCGTTGGAAATTTCTTTTTCTATGGATACCACTGAAACCCATCATGTTATATTCCCTTATTTGATTCACAACACAACAGTGTTGTGAATACAGAAACCTCCATGAAGCGAAAATATGTATAACGGGAAGGATCAAATACTACAATCATATTAATTTTGGTTCACCGCTGAGCCAAAAACACCTTTGAGTTCTGGTACAGGTGTACACAGTTGTAAACTCAGATCAGATATATCAACTTGATTAGGGGCCTTTGTCATGGATCTTCCAAGTAAAAATTCATTTCACTGATTCATGTGAAGAGTTTGGCAGAAACTGACCTCATATAAACATTGGTAAAAATAATTTAGGACAGCCAACTATTTTAGCAAGACTTCGCTATCCCTACAACCCTACAACAAATTGCAATGGACCGAAAATGATTTCCGGATGTCCCGGAAATCTTTGTCATTCAAGTTCTCTCCGATAGATATTCCTGTACCCAACCCCTCATATTACTGTCACGCCTAACTAGACAGTATTATGAATCGATGTGTTTTCCGGTGGGATGAACCTATTGAAAAAACAGTTCTCTCAACACATTTGTTATTCTTATTTCGAGGGTCAGAAAGCATTATCATCAAAGCAGAATCCATTTTTAGGTCAGTGAATATCTTATTTTACATTGGGTCGCATTTTCATTAAAAATTCATAGGTATCCGTCCACTTTTTTTTCTGTAACAATACCGTGACACATTTTTTCCACCCTAAACAGAAAAGTTATCATCAACTCACTGAAAAGATACCTTGATTAGATTTGCGAGGGGTTAACAAAATGTGAAGAAGGTAGACATGGGTTGCATCTCAGCATAAAGACCCTTCTGTAAAAACATAGGGAGGGCTTGACAGTAGTAAACTATTTATGAGTCGTATCGCTGCTGAATCGTTTGTGAATTAAAATATAAGGAACGGAATATTTCGAAATCCATACTGTCAGCATCAGGAATGTTTATAAATACCATATGGTGTAATAGAAACAACCACCTTCAACTTTACCACGTAAAAATCCTTGGAATGATTAAAGATGTAGCAGATGCAAATATACTTTGAGAAATATTCTCCTAACTGAATCAAAATGTTATTATGGTACCTGTGTAGGTAATTTCGATTTTCTTAGAGTCATTCGAACTAATGAGTCATATAATCAGATATTTCATTGTGCAATTGAGTAGATACGAAATAGACGGGAGATGTCCAAACAACTAATTCGAATTCAGTTAATGAACAATAATTCGGATAGCACATATTCAACCTGGGTGGAAAGCCAAACATTTCATCCAATGAATAGACAGGAAACTCAAATCGCACATGAAACTTCTACAAAACCTCACTGAAAAATAGTTTCTTGTATCTCTCTGCAGCTTTCAATGCGTGTAGAAATCTAGCAAGATATCATAAATCTAACCAAATTCTTTTGATTTTATCAATAAAGTCTCCTGAGTCCTTCATATTAGTTTCAGTAAGACTTACTTGATGTAGAAGTGTAACGAGGTACTTCTTTTGCGCATAATTTGGGGTACAGAGCCATGTACGATCGGCCTGAGTAACACTGATGTTTTTTGGATTTTCCGTAAGCAGTCTGTAGACATGGTGATAATGCCCCCCATTCCGAAATGATTCTCTGAATATCGATTGGTATCTAGGAAACCTTGTTGAGGTGGTTGGCAACACTGAATTGTGATTTCGTTAGATCGCATGGCATCTTCTGTATATACTGTTGGTTCCTTCAGTTCGATTATTTTTCTATCATGTTCTGCGGAGTTGCAGAACCCTTGTCTACAGATGGGATCAAAAGAGCAATGCTACTGTAGTAATGGACTCTGCAGAATATGACCGAAAAATTGCTGGAAAAATGAAATGAACATTGTATAGGAAACTTTTCCGAGATCCCGCACTCCGGAATGTCAACTTTTCGTTCCTTCCTCAAGTCAAAATTAGTACGGCTTAGTGGAAATTCAGGGTTCAGCAAAAGGCCCGCAGAGATTACTTCACTCAAGGATAAGCCAATGTCTGAGAGCTACTTAAACAAAATTGATTACTTCGTCTCCTTGATGTATCTGACCTTCGCTTTTCTCAGGTTGAATATATCAGTATGGTGTTTGCAACACCATAGTCTTCCGCAGTCGCGTAGTGGCACCAGGTTCCGCGAGACGCCTCAAGCTCTGATACAGAATTATTGATCCATGTTTCTACCATAGTTCTTGAAAAGGACCTCCTTATATTAATTTATTAACAAGTGTGTTGAAAGAGTTTTTCGATGATCTTGATCTGGAGGCTCGTCAGATGATCTATTTTCAGCAGAAAGGAGCACCAGTACATAGTTTCACTGGCGTAAAAAGAATGTTGCGAGGCTGTTTTGGTAACAAATGGATTGCTACGAATAGCCCTGTTGAGTGACCTCCTAGTTCACTCGACATGACACCTCTAGAGTTTTATCTTTTGGGGAATTCTGGAAAATGAGGTGTTCAAAATGAAACCTAGTAATGTAGATGAAATGAAAAATTAGATTGAAACTCTATATAATGGAATTGACGGCCTAATTGTGATGAAAGCAACCGGTAGTGTCAAGAGAAAGGCCCAAATATGTGTTCAACAAGAGGGCGGTGTTTTTGAATATTTACTGGATATTTTATAGCTCTTTAATCGCCAGAACGAAGACATTTTTTGTTGTTGAGAATGTTATTACGAATCGAAATACATGATAAAATATAGGGTGTTTCATTTTATGAAATATTTTAAAACGCGACAACCAATTTTGTTTGTTTTCGGCATCGAGAACGCCATTGAAGGTTCTACTAGTTTGCCCATTCAAACGAATTCGTATCATCAATAGAAACGGAGTTGGCAATGGTTTCGACCTAATTTGAAACACCCTGTATAGTCACCGATTTGTCAGAGCTGCTTTGTCTTAGTCTAAAAAAAATCTTCAGTGTAGACATGGTTAGCAACTATTTGTCATCCGTGTTCTGCAGTTTCCTTACTCCGGTACCTGTAATTATTTTCAGGTGCCGGAATTTTTTTTGCATATTAGAGTGACCTAATTTCACCAATAATGAGGCTGTTCATTTTTTTGTTTCAGGTCGTCCACGGCCAAGGGTAATATGGTTCTTGGAAAATACCATAATCGATGATTCCTTCGATATCAGATCCGATGGGGCAACCGTCAACCACCTGTCATTCCCAAACGTCGGTAGACAACATTTGCACGCAAGACTGATCTGCCAAGCCAGCAACAATAATATCGTGGAACCTGAGACGAAAGTGGCCGTACTAGATATTAACTGTGAGTTTGAAACCGATATTGAACGTCTTTTGTTCGTGTTGATTTCAACAACCAAATTTGTTCTCCAATATACATAATGAATGTAAGATAAAAAAGATATCTCGGAATGAAAAAAAAAACTGAACTTAATTTCAAATATACAAGATAGTTTCATCAAGTCAGAATAGATTTCGTTTAGAGTAGTTTTGAAGGTTATTTTTGAAGATCCTGAATGTTTTTACCCGAATATTATATTTCTGGAATTATTTTTGATAAGATTGCGAGGAAAAGGTGAATTTTCATAGCATTGTATGCACCTGGCCGAATTGCCCAAAGCAGACTTTGGCTCGTTGCTTCCTTCGTCATCATCATGTTTCTATAAATTGATCTTCTCACCTGAGTGAGCATACTTGAAAAGACTGGTTTTACATCAAATTATCTAAAGCAAGGTTTCTCAAACTCATCGTCCAATGTACCCGTATTAGACCTTCAAGACCACTGCAAATCCCTTCAAAAAATACTGGCTCTCGATAGGCATTTATTGAAAATTAATTCAAAAAACAGTAGATACGCATGCTCAGCCTTCAGTAATAGAACAAAAAACGCAATAGGACTCGACGTAGTTTGTACATTTTGTGGAATGGTGGAAAAAGATTTGATTTTCAGGACATTTCTCGTGAAAAGAACCAGTTTTCAACCATTGAATCATATTTGAATCGTATTTTGATTTATGCCCCTTTGATAACTTAACGTCAGCTACGATTTTTTTTTGCTTCAAGAACTAGCATGCGCGACTCAATAATTCAATGGCATACCCCCAGAGGTACGCGCACCCCACTTTAAGAAACCCCGATCTGAAGGAATAATTCGTCTTCCCTTACCTACACAGTAGATTTATGGACTGACACTTATTGGAACAGGCACACTTGCAAACCAATTTTGAGCAATTTGGTCGCTTGTCAGTGTCCTACATCAACCCAAAGTCGATGATTTACTATAACTGAAAATCGAATCCTTTCAGAGTATCATACCTCGAACAAAGCTGAAGCGAACGACAAGCAACGTATCTGCCATCGCCCCCTCTGCCTGTAGACGGGGTACTATCCAATCGCATCCATATAGCCCAAATGCTCATATGAGGAAGTAAATTCCACCTATAGTGAATGGCCTGAACGAATTCTTCCTTCAAATGATTTGATTCAAAGCCAGTCTTCAAGTATGACCACTCACTATAGGTGAAGGGGCGATTGCAGAAATGTTGCCTGTCGTTCGCTTCAGCTTTGTTCGACGTATGAGACTCTGAAAGGTTTTGATTCACAATCAAAGGAAATCATCAGCTTCCTGTTGATATTGGACACTACCTTGCACTGACGAGATGCCAAATAGCCCGAAGCCGGTCTGCAATGAAAATCGATTCTGGCAGTGGTATCGCCAAAAGCATATGCAAGAATTACTTCTGTGACGAATCCTGCACTGACACCTGTCGGATGTGATCCAACGCCCTTCGTGGCATTAGCCACAGGAAAAGTTGTTTTCTGATAGGTGTCAGTAAAAACAAAACAGGACACGAAAATATCAATGTGTTCCACAATGATACAAAAGTGAGAATCACAGTTATTGTATCAGATCTGTTCAATAATTTTTTTTAAATGTCCTGCTAGAACTCAAAGAAAAGATCACCCAGTCAAATACTGCAGTAAACAATACCCAAGAAATTCTTTTACCTTTTTTATTTCTTGGACCGGTTTCACCTAATGAATTATTTAATCTACTCAATGATAGGCTGAAAAATAAAACATCTGCAGGTCCAGATGCAATACCCACTTTTGTTTTAAAAAAAGTTATAATAGGGCCTTTGACATTTTTATTGAATATTCCATTAAAAACAGGAAAAATACCCACAATCTTCAAGAAAGGAAATGTCATTCCTATTTATAAAAAACACTGTACCGATTACTTGGAAAATTATAGACCTATAACGATTTGCAGTAATTTCTCGAAAGTTTTCTAATATGGATTTTTGAACAGGCTGATGATTTTTATCAATGAGCATAATATTTTAACAAATAGTCAGCACGGTTTTCGACCTGGTAAATCAACATCGAGCTCAATCTATGAGTTCTATGACAATCTCATAAACCATATAAAACAAGTAGAGGTCCCAATGGGCATTTTCTGTGACCTGGGTCGAGCTTTCGACTATGTGGACCACGATATTCTTTTATCAAAGTTGTATAACTATGGTATTAGAGGTGTTTGTCTGGAATGGTTAGAATCATTTATTAGATGTCGTTCTCAGTATGTGAGTCTGAAACATCATCAAAATAATATAATTCGTAATGTTACATCTGCCAATATCGATATTAATATAGGTGTTCCACAAGGATCTATTTTGGGCCCAGTTCCTTTTAGTTTGTACATGAATGAAATCTCAAATTCCTTTCCGGATATTGAGATGACTATTTATGCAGACGATACTTCTCTACTGATTTCCAACAGAAATCAAATAGAACTAAAAGAAATCTGTGAAACTGCTCTATGCTAACTAACTTCTTGGTTTATTTTAATGCAGACAAAACTAACCTTGTGAAATTCCATGGTCATCAGAGGAAATTGCTAGATGTAGATATAATTTTAAATAACACACCTCTGCCTATAAATAACCGCTGTAAATTCTTAGGACTATTCGTTGACTCATATTTAGATTGGAAAGAACATTGCAAGGTCCTGATTTCCAAACTTTCATCTCTTCACTATATGTTCAGAAATCTCAAAGTTGTTTTGATACAGCAATAATTAATAAACTTATACTATGCACAAGTGGAAAGTCGACTGAGGTATGGTATTTGCCTATGGAGAGACTGTACACTGTCGAATAACGTCCTCGTATCACAGAAAAAATCATTAGGTGTATTGCTGGAGTGAAACAAGACTATTCTTGTCGAGAAATCTTCAAAAGATTTGAAATTCTGAACAGTACAGGCCTCTACGTATTTCAAGTCTGTATTTTTGTGTTCAAAAATAGGGATTTTTTTCTCATAAATAACGATTTCCACAAATACAACACACGTCGTAAGGATGATTTACGATTACCACGCTCTAAAGGCAATATTTCCTATAAAGCTCCAGCTCAAATCGGTGCAAAAATTTTCAACAACTTACATTCCTCCGTTGATAGCTTAAAATATGAACGTTCTTTAAAAATAAAGTGATTTGATTTGATTTGGACACAGTTACTGAACCTACACATTCTAAGAAACGTAATGGTAGTTCTCAATGCATCTGAGAGTATGGTGATCGGTCTTGAGTGAAACGGAGAAATATGTTTTGTTGGTGGGTAATGTGAAATGAAAAGACGTTGGAGCTATGGTCAATGAAAGCGGAGGAAAGTTGCCAAAACCACTTTTTTGTTGAGTTGGACTCTAGGTTGACTTCTGACTGAATCTTTCAGGATTTGCTCACTTCAAGTATTTTGTTCACCCTTTGAAGCTTGATACCAAACAGTTGTTGGACTACAGTAGGAATGAACTACGATATCTAACAGGCCTTCTTACAGGTCACTGTCATTTGAATCATCATATGGAGAGACTTGGACTGTCGGAAGATAGTGTGTGTCGCCTCCGTTTGGAAAATGATGAAACAGCACAGCATATACTTCGTGCCTGCTGCGCTGGGGACTGAATCAGGTTTGTAGAGTAGAGCCGTACTCTTACCATCTGACCTGAAAGACCACTCACCATACAAACTAAGCGGCTTCATTAAGAAGCTGGGTTTATTTGGTCGAGTGTGAATATGTGTGAGCCACACTAAACCCTTGCGGGTTGCGGTGGAGGGTTGAATAGACCCACTCACTTTGGACGTAACCTAACCTAACTTGGACTCTAGGTTTCTAGAAAAGTGGTATATTTTTGGCATAATCTTTTTCTTTCTTTTTCTTCACTTCACTATATACAAGTGATTCCTTAATAATCAATATGAATCCACACAAACTGAGAAACATTAAATTTCCACAATTGAAAAAAGAAGGTTATATAAAAATTTTTACTCACCGCTAAATATCCCTATTCAATTAGGATCGATAACTTAGAAAACACATTATCTTTAAACTCCTAACTTATACAAGTTTGTGTTTCCAATAAGTGAACGACTTTATTAGAACTTTGTAATGTTTATTTACTACTGGACAGAACATAAGTCGAGTCATCGCAACATTTGCCGGAAACTTTGAAATTGTCTGTCTGCCAATGACGGTTCGAAAGCAGAAACATAAAGATACTACTCACCACATTAAAGAAGAGTTATTTGTTACATCCGTCAATTTGTTTCGAGAGATATAGTGAAAGGATTCTTCATTCTTCGTCAACCGGCTGTCGACCACGAGGAAGAAATCACAATATGGAGACTGAAAAGGCTATTGAACTTGAATAA
>WOGO01003598.1:0-14157 GCA_015342085.1 Leptinotarsa defecta | reverse complement strand
CGTCAATGCAGATCCCGATCTTGAGAGTTACACACAAATATGTATACAAACAACATACATACATACAGGTGAGCCTGTAAAAAGGGGTATTACACGAGGAAGACAACATCTTACCGAGCATCTGATATGCTCAAGTTGATTCAAGACTGAGGTATGGTGTCTGCTTCTGAGGAAGGTCATCCATAACTCATATTGCTCGAAATCGCCTTTTATGTTTAAACTGAAAGGAGTATATTTTCAGGGGAGACTAATTTTTGGGAAAGGTCCTCTTTGAAGCTGATACGAAGTTCCTGAGGAATTTTGAATATTGTTCGGAAAATTCACAGAAATAAAAGTAACAGAAAAAATTGATACCTCATTTAATTCTTCATTATCATCAAAAAAAAAACACGTCAGGATATTTTAATTATTGTTTGTTGGAATATGCAATTTCTGTGTGTGTTTAGGTATGTGTATTTGTGGATATGTTTGTGTATTGATGCACTTGATGAATTAAGTTACTTACTTACTGGAGAGGTAGCATAATAATTTTGTTACTAGTATATCTGGACAGGGCATTTAATGATAAACAATAGAAAAAGGAATATTAGTACTCTCAAAGTAATAACTTGAGAACTTATTAGAACTCATTAGTTTTGTAAATGATTGAATGTAGTTTTGTACACTACTTTTTCTGATTTCCTTTAAACCTCAACTCAATTGTAAAGTTCAAACAAAATATACACTCACCAATAAAACATAACACCAAGAGGGTAACTGATATGATAGCTTGCGGAACTCCATATACAAAATTCGGATTTCTCTTGTCTGAATTAATAATCTTTTCACTTTCAAAAATCAATAACAGAATTGATAAAATAACCGGAAACCTGAAACAAAATACCTTATTAATAAAAATATTGGAATGATTACTACCAGCTATATAATTAATCTGTCAACCCATGACATGCCCGATAGGATGTATCCCGTATCAAGACTTTTGTTATGAGACCAGACCAGGAGATGGATCAATGAGAAAAATTAGGAATACCATCACTGCTAACAGAAAAACCTTTATAAAAGAATCTTCTGAGAAATAAGTGAAGAACTTCTTCAACAAGGGCACGGATCAGCTTAGAATAATTATGAAGAAAAGAAAATTGAAACTTGCTATGTACATTATGTATGTACATTAAACTAGTAGTTTGCAAATGTCCTTATAGGACGAAACTGCAGAAACGTTAGTTACAAATACATTATGATTTCTTACCACGTAGTAATAGCTACATCCATGAATTTATTGTCAGAATAATTAAGTTGCTACTTGCTGGACACTGTCCATTTATAGAGGACACCTGAACAAAATGAGACAGTGTAACGAAAAATTTGGCTGCCTGCATTGTAATAAAGGGACAGGGATGGCTTCTCATGTGGAGCTCTGGATCACAGGATGCAAGTAATTTAAAGGTCATTAAGGGACCTGTATACACTAGTACAGATAAAGAGGTTGTAAAAACAGGTGTCATGAAATAATGGGAGGGAAAAACAATAAGCCTATGGGGCTGCAGTGTTTCTCGAAGACATATAATAAAGATGCTTCACAAAGGTTGAATTACATATTTACCGGTATATACGGGATAACAACCATAATAATAATATTACATTACATTTTTTTATTAACTGATCAATACCCACACTATGAATAGTATTCTAAAAACATTACTCTCCAGCTTTCCTATATGTAAGTTTGAATGCTTCCAAAGAATTGAGAAAAAATTCAGATTTGACTCATTGGCCCCTCTCAGAACAATCGATGATGAACTGTTATATCCATAGTTTGTTGAGTGCACATTTTCCATGAAGACAGTTTCATCATTCCTTGTTTCTGCTTGTTTTACCTTTTGATTTATCAAACTGAGTAACACACTGTATTTTGTATATACTGACAGTATGTACTGACAGTATGTCCTGTCAGTACATACAGTATGTACTGTCAGTACATACTGTCAGTATGTACTGAGTATATACAGACAGTATGTACTGTAATAGTACCAACAAAGTGGAAATATACAAAACTAACGAGCAATCATAGTGTGTCTTGTTTGAAATGGTTACATTTTGTATGTAGCGCACTATAAGGTATTAGGTGCGAAATGTATGGTAGTTAATGGTTAGTTACATTCCACAGACTTAAAAAATCTTTATTTTGACTCGCTTCCACTTGGTATATTCTGAACAAGAGTTTCACATGCATTGCTCAGATGTCTGACCTCATATTAAGAACACATCGAATCATTCTGGCTTGGGATCACACAATGTGAAACATCCATTCTTAGTTATCAGAAGTCACTAGAGGATATTCTTATTGCTTATAGAAAACTATCTGTGTGATGTTTAAAGTAATTTAAATGAAAACATTACTGAATATTGAACTTTCTGTTGTTGTGTATGAACATTGCAAATGATATATTTCAATGATTTATAACATCAAATTTGAAAAAAGAGTTAAAAAAGAAACTCCTTACCCCCAACCAATGACAAAGAACACCGACTGGAGCTTCAGTATGTAGCACAAACTCCTACACTGTAAAAACAGCAATGTTACAGCTAGTATCATAGTCCACAATCTACAACTGTATACTCCTAAAATGAACAAGGTGAACTGTATATATCCTGACCACCCTTCTTTTTGGTCGAGCGTGTTCCATAAAATTGCCCCTAAACATCCTATAAGCTGAAAAAAATCTTTCAATTATGATTGTAGTCAATGTCAGTTATATTGATGCCAATAGCCCACAAACAATGTTGTTCTTAAAAAAAACCTCACATGTGAAATATTTTTCTCAATCCCGTGAAGTTTTACAAAGTCGTTTATAAATTGATATTACACACCTAGAAATTAATTTATAAATACAAAGCAGCAGCATAAATTAACAACAAAACAAATTATATTCACATGGAGCTTTATGGATGAGCAAAAATTGAATGAATACTCAAATTATCTAGGATTTTTTTATGTGTTCAATCGAATAATGTTAAAATGGAGTCAGGTTAGCAGCACTCTTCACGTGAACTATTAAAATTTTTGGAATCTTAAAAGTTTTTAGGTTTTTGTAAATGACCTAACTTTAGTAACTATTCTGTTGTCTATTTAGTATATGCTGGTAGTAAATTTAATTATTATAAACTACATACTCTTCCAAATGTCTTGGTAGTACATTATTCATCATTTTATAAATAAACGCCATAGCCAGAAAGCGAGTTATTTTTCAACTGGTATCCAGTCTTGCGTTTGGAATCTAGCACAACTCAATATTACGGCTCGATTTTGCAGCTTCTGTAGTACAGCAATTTTTCCATGTCAAACAAATTCAACAAAGGTGTGCAATATTCAAAATGTGGTGCAATACAGTCACGAATTCATATGATAATATTAAAATATGGCAATTGTGCTTGCAGTAAATATTCATAAACTCATAAAATAAAGTAAAATAAATAAATAAAATCAACATCAGGACAGTAAAACAATTGAAAACAATATGGATTTCTGCAGTACACCATCGGTCATGGTAGAGATATGCGAGAGAGAACTAATGATGACTATTCGTAAGTAGTCATCTTGAGAAAGTTGGAGAGTCACAAATGAAGGAAGTCTGATGAGTCATTACGCTGAGCTCAATTGATAAATCCTCATGCCGGACAAGGTCAAGTACCTCAAATACTGTCGCAACAGCCTAAGACTCTCCACATTTTATATAATAATAACAATAATAATACGTCTATATTCACCATAAAAGTACAACCAAAACATAAAAAAAAGGAAAAAGTAAACAACTTTCAGTATAAAGGTGAATAGGCGGAGTATCAGCCGAGGCTGTTTTCCAACTCAACCTGGAAATAGCAACAATTAAACAATAACATTGTTTTTCCAAAGGTGGGTTTCTTAGGTGAAAAGATTTATTGGAACTGGCCGACAGTTGATATAAATCCATGTCAAAACTTACTTATAAAGTTTATTTTGATTCTCACTATAAAAGGTCTACAAAACTGCAACAGGTGTTTTGATATACAATAGCTTTCTCAAGGGGATTTGCTTGAGAAAGCAAATTTCTACTTACACTTACACTTTCTACTTTCACTTACACCAAATAAGCTTTGATGTAAGTGAAACGCTAACACCATTGTTTGATTATTATCATTGATAAATACAATATTGATATGAATTGGTAGGTTGCAATGTTGCTGAATACGAAAACAATTCAAAATACTGAATTTGTTAACTCACCTGTGATATCACTAAGCAAGTGGTAATCTTATGAGGTACTCTTGAAATCTTTTTGGTAATAGTAAAAACAAAAATCACCCAAAAGGAAGCAATGAGCCCTGCTATACTTATATCGAGAGTGAACGAATCAAGTTGTTTTATGTACTCAGAAGGATTACAGTCAGTGAGAGTAATCATCTTTGCCGAGACAAACATCAAAGGAGCACTGACAAATGTACAAACAACCATAGCGCTAGCAATCTGCAGAATGAGAAAAATTTTTAAAATTCATTTGGATATTCTGATTCTTTTACTCACCAGATCTACATCTATAGCATATTGTGTAGCAAAAACAAAAACTGTTGGAGCAGATGGAAAAGTTCCATACAAAAAACCATATGTACTAAGATCTATGTTTTCAGATTCATTGTAACCTACATGTAAAGTACTGATTACTTCTCTAGTTACCAACGGCAAAACGATCCTGAAAATATAGTGAATGAATTTTGTTGTATTGTATTTTTTGAGTTTGTTAATCATTGTTTACTTGAGTAATTGGTTATGAACTTTTTGAAAAACATGAGGGGTCAACATCTTCACTGTCATGTATTTAATTATTGAAGGCGCCAACCACTTGGGTTACCGAAATTATGAGAAATACTGAAATAGCCAATTGTTAACGATCTTGAAACACAACAGACCCTAATCGAGGAAGGCCTCACTCGATTTAGTAACACCTTTTAATACTATTACAACTTTATAAATCTGATAAAAAAATTATAATGAATGGAAATTGGAATTCAATCCAAGGTAGATTTATTGAGGGTTTAAGTAACAGAGTCGATTTTAGACAAAAGAGTACCCAAGGTAAACGGAATTCAGTGAAGTCATTGCTGCAATATTCATTTGACCAACCAAATTTGTCAAACAAAAAATTTATACACCTTTTTCCTTCTTTTTAACAAATTATCTGCTTAATTTATCTCTACTAATTTTTGCTGCCCTGAAGAATCTTCCCATAAAATGTATTTTGATTTGATGTGTGTGAAGATATGGATATCTTTAAAGATTCTTAGCTTGAGACATCGTGATACAAGGTAAAATGTATTTTCAAGTAATGAAAATGATATAACCACAAATTCAGCCTAGCACCACTGATGAGACCTATGACGGTCCGAAACAGGGCAGTCTGGTGTTGAATCATAAATGTGTTGTGGTTGACCTCTAGTTCACAACTAGAAAAGACAGAACAAATCTTGTCGGCGATCTATGTTGAAGCTTGGATTTGCAAATGGATAGTCTCGTGTATCTCTGATATTCAAGGATTGAGTTGTCTGTCGAACCCATAGATGGCGTCCTTGTGAGGGAAGATGTCAGGGTCCTTACTTAAATTTCAGTGAGTTGAATTTACAAATCATTGGGTTTTGAATATATCACATTAACAACCAAAGAAACTTCTATTCTGTCGATTATGACTATTTTATCCAAATTGAAAAATAAATTGTGATCATGGAAAAAATTTGTGACAAAGCTATTTCCGGTTTGTTATCTCCAAGTTAGCTCTGAGTCATAAATACTTTGGCACATGAACACACATCTCAAGATGAGATGTCATTTAAGAGGACTCAAATCTCCTAAAGCACCCCGCTGCAGAGCGTATCTAAAAACGTGTTAAAACCATTCAAAAGATATCTTACAATTTGACCATAATCAATATTCCTGGAACAACTAGTGTTACTCCTCTTAATTTGTGAACCTTTCCAACCATCCGTAAACCAAGTAAGAATAAGGCACTTGCTGAAAAAGCAGATCCCAGTACCTAAAATCCATAATTGATTAAACATGTCTTGATACAATTCGAATATTTAGCAAAAATGTTCACCTGTAAGGTACCTCCAAAAAACAATGGTATCTTGTGCCTGAATATAATGTTTCCTAGAACACCCAATAACGTCATGAAAACAATGGGATTTAAGAAAACACCTTTTGCTACAGACACAACCATTTTACATCGTCCTCCTCGGGCCTCTGGACTGGACAGATGCCCATCATTTATCAACATATCTTCTGTGCTTCCATTCTGGCGTGAATTAATTTCAAATAAAATAAATGAGATGGGATTTAAAATGACCAAGCTTATTGGAGCCATCAGATATAAGTAAGTTGCATATTCAGGATGCGTAGATTTATATAACGCTGCAACTGAAAGTACAGTATCATTTCACTCTAACAGTATATTCAATTAGCAAGATTATTTATTTCAAGAGCTATTTGCATAATTTCACTTATTTCATTCATTCAGTTGTTGAGTTGGGGTGTTACAAGATCAAAATTCAATAAAGGATATCTACTAACCTTTTACAAAAATGTATGAAATATGTTGCCCCAACGACTCTGAAAATTTACTTGGTAATACAAGGGTGGTCCCAGAAGTACCTGGCCCAACAAAGAAAACCCAAAAATTTTGGAAAAACATAATCTCCTTGCAGCTCTATACACTTTTCCCAGCGACGTTCAATAAGTTCAATACCATTTTTATAATAAGAACTGTCTTGCTCCTCAAAATAGCCATTAACTGCAGACATCACTTCTTCATCGTTGGAAAATCTTTGACCACTGAGTCATTGTTTCAAGTTTGTGAACAGAAAATAATCGTAGGTGGCTAAATCTGACTAATAGGGACCATGAGGTAGAAATTCAAACTTAAATTTATTAAATTTTGATCACTGCAATATAGATTTGTGAGCTGGTGCATTGTCTTGATGAAACAACACTTTTTTCTTAGCCAAATGCGGCCATGTTTGCTCAATTTCTTCATTCAAACATAGCAATAAGTTCTCATAAAACTCGTCAATGATAGTTTTACCTATGTTAAGATAGTCAATGAAAATTATCCCACGCACATCTCAAATAAACAGATGTCCTGAGCTTGCCTGCAGATGAAAGGTCTTCGCCTTCTTTGGAGCAGATTCTCCCTTTTAAGTCACTGTTTTGATTGTTCTTTCGTCTCGGGTGTGAAGTGATGGACGTATGTTTCATCCATGGTTATGAAACGACGCAAAAATTCTGCTGTGAACTTTCACTAAACACTCAACTGAAACATCTTCACCACACTGTTTTTGCTCGAGTAAACATGGCTCCCATCTTGAAACAAATTTTCAGATAATATATACTGCATAACACATTTTTTGAAATGACTTTTAAGCCTGCTAGCTCGCACACTTTCAGTCGACGTCATTCAGTACCGGTTTGTGGATTGTCTTCAACATTTCTGGAGTCCTCACCTCATTCGGTCGACCACTGCTATGCTCGTTTCGGCAGATCGTATGGCCGTGTTTAAAGTCTGCTACTCAATATTTTATTGTTGTTAACGAAGGACCAGACTAACCCAGAGTAGAATCGAGTTCAGCTTTTATATTGTTTGGGCTGAGGCCTTTCAAATAAAAGTATTGTACCACATAACAATTGGCTGCCAAACAAATACTAACCAGCAGAGTCTTCAAACTTGAAAATATGCTTTATAGATTGTGTAATTTCTAATACAGTGATATTTTTCAAACAATTACCGCCATCTCTAAATCAGGCCAGATACTTCTGAGACCACCTTTGTAGATTTTAATGAAAAAATTTTTCAACACCAGAACTAAAGCTTCCTCTCAACGTGTGTTTTGCTTACCAAGATAGTATCATCAGCATATGATTGAATTTTAGTTACATTTATCTCCTGATGATGCTAACTTAATTTATTGAAAACTATTTTTCCTCTCTAGCACAAAAATTCTGGGTCAGGATAGCAGTTTTGTTCTGTATTTAAAATCAGAGGTTTCAATTCTATCCATATAGTCAACTTACCAATAGGATATCCAATAGCGAAGTCATTGCTCTGGGTGCAAAAAATTGCAAATATACCTGCTCTCCCAAACTTCAATGGTCTCCCAACTAATAAAGTAACAGCGATCACAGAAAAAAATACAATACTTTTTGATATAAGTATGGATAAAAGAAATAACCAATTAATCTGGCTAAGGTCTAGTTCCGCTAGTGACATAAAGATTAATGCGGGCAAGGAAAATGTGCCAACGAATATGCTTATGCCTTTTGCTTCTGTTTCTGATATAAGATTCATGCGACCTGCAAAATACCTGACACAGGCCAATACATTTATCATTAGTCAAATGGAAAGTTCCTCTAGCAGAAATTGAATTAAAACAACAGTGAACTGAAGTAAAAAAAAAACATTGAAAAATTGTGCTCACCCACATATTATTATTGCAAAACATTGTGTTAATGCTGGATAAATATTGTCAATGGTAGAAGCTTCAATATTGCCAGAATCCATATTTAACACGTCAGTAAGCAGAAAATGAAATTCATAGTTGTTTTTGATATTAGATTTTTTATATCAATAATGAAGACTAATCAATAAAATTCCTAAACCATTTTAGAGGTATGCAAACGTTTACGTTTTGGGCATAAATGAAATGTGAAACAGTAAAACGGTAAAACCTTCCAGTCTTCAATTAATTATAACATTTAGCTTCTGCCTATAAAATTTTCAAATCATCAAATAATCAAATTTTCAAAATATTTTTATCACATAGACATATGTCATGATTCATCATGGATCACGGACAGTGAACTTTTCTCAAGAAAACTAAATTTTTCAATCAGGAAGGTCTATCATAATCAGTTCGCTCCAATCACAGGAGAATCATCTAGTGACGTAAGCGAGTACGGCAATAGGTTGTGAAAATCGTAAAGCTTTTCCTTGTACCACAGTATTGTGTTAGACCTGTATCATCAATAGCACAAATATTGGTTAATGAATTGAGAAAAAATGGGCATTCAAATATTATTATGATTAAGGAATCTCAAATAATCACACACGAAAATATCAATACATTCCGAAAAAAATTAAGAAATGTTAACTATTGGCACTATCAGAATTACCCCACTTGGTCTGAAATAATTTCTGAAACAAAATCGCATTTCAGCATTCACCAGTGTATAGACACAGATCTACAAAGGCCATACAAACACAAAAGAAAGATAACTCTTCTGTCTCTTGTAAATATTTGATTGCGTTTCGCTTGTGACCACAAACCACTTGTAGTGCATCACCTCACATTAGTGCTTTCATTCTAGTGTAGTCGGGCATTGCTTGTTAATTGACTTCAAATTACAGTTGAACTTTCTTTAGTGCAAACCCAGGTGGGGTTTGGGTCCGACTCAGATCCACTTCAGTGTGTAGCTCTACCTGTAGTAACAACATAATTCTGATACCTGGCTGGATAGCCCTGGCAGCTGAATCCATTAATGGAAAAGAAGAAGAAGAACCACTTGTGACTTTCTTCTTCTCCTACAGATGAAGAGGTTATCTGCGGAGGTTATTTTTTTAAGTTGATAATAAAAAAGTCAATGTGCTAAATTAGTTAGGGGGTTATATAATAACATGTTTTCAAGGAATTACAATTTAATACTTTCTAAAAGAACTCACCAGATTTTCAGAAATGTATCCAGTTCGGAAGCATTGGAACCTGTCAAAATGGCCTATGCTACTTATGAGAGCACCGGTTTAGATATAATCAATCAAGCAAGCCCTCTGTTGATAATGCACGGTCTTTTTGGCTCAAAATCCAACTGGAACAGCTTATGCAAAGCATACCATCAAAAATTCGACCCAACAAGAAAAATTATTGCAATGGATGCAAGAAATCATGGGGACAGTCCTCACAGTGAAAATCATACTTACACATATTTAGCTAATGATATCAAAGCATTGTTTGACCAACTGAACTTGAAAAAAGGCGCCTTAATGGGACATTCCATGGGAGGCAGAGCTGTCATGTTATTTGCTCTGAAATATGTAGGTTGTAAAGTTTTCCATTTGTCTCCATAAATGCGAACATAGAAATATTTTAGCCTGAGTTGGTCGAAAGGTTAGTAGTTGTTGATATTTCACCTGTCAGAACTAGTCCAAGTATGGATAGTATGCCACATCTGTTTCAAATACTAGAATCAATAATATTGCCTTCAGAGATGCCTATGTCAAAGGCGAGGACTTTTGTTGAAGAACAGTTGGCAAAGCATATTCACGATAAGTCCTTGAGATCCTTCTTGTTGACAAATTTGGTTCAGAAAAATGATGGCAGGTTTGTAAGATTCATTTCGTGAATACATATCTATAATATATTCTTGTAGTTATAATTGGAGGATTAATATTCCAGTTTTATTGAAAAATTTCAATAATATAGCAAACTTTCCTGTGGTCGATGATTTACATTATGATGGTCCAGTTCTATTTATTGCTGGTGGAAATTCTGATTACGTACAGTAAGTTGAGAGTATTATTATTATTAAAAATTGTGTACTGAATAGATATTTCGTTTATGTAGGTCAAAGATAATGCATTATAGTAATAATGACATGCTGTTGAAATTTTGTATCCCCTTTGCCAAGTTCAATTAAATCTGACGTAGTTAACCACCAACGATGCAATATAAACTCAAAAAAAACAATTCATAAAAGTTGATTATTTTTAATTCAAATATCAATAGCCTAGAGTACAATTTGAATCTCTTGGATGCCTTGTTTGCTTTGTGAATTTAATTGCGATTTTGAATTTTTGGATAACTATGAAATTGTGTCATTTCCCTAGAAAAAAGAATGAAAGTGAAGGAACTCACAATAAATCTACCCTCCATTGAACGAGATTTCGAGTAATGACTTGGGACTTTTGATTTTAACAATAAAACAAATAAATAGATTTATGAATCAGGTAATTTACTGAATGACCAAATAGAATTAAATAACTCCCCGTTACTGAATATTTTTTCAAATGTGGAAACCGGTACATAAGCTCTAGTCATTTCATTCATTAGGTACATTACAAAGTCAGGTACACATTTAACATTAATTGATTGTGTAAAAGTCAGGTACTTGAAATATAGGTACTTCATATTATAAATACATATTAAAGCATTGAATATTTAGATTTATGTTGGTAAAGTCACGCCTGAATAAACTATTGTATAGCAAAACGTGTTGCGTTTTTGAAAAACTGTTTAACGGAAATCTCACAATAAAGTGTGTCTTGGATCTGTTATGTATTTTCTTTAAGTATCAGCCAATTCCATCAAATATATATCAAAAAAATAAGACCAAAATATGTAAAGTAGTTTGAAGAGTGTTGAGCTGAAATGAAAATCTGGTGAAAATAAAATCTAAACATTAATGATATGTAAAAATTATAAACTATTTTCATGGTGGAGATTGCAAGGTTTAGATACATATTTAATAAAGATCTTGTATACGATTGCAATTGAATAAAACAAGTACAATAGCAGGCTCGTGATCTGACAGCTGTCTTAAAATCTTTGTCATCTTCATCAAGCCATGTCCTTTCATCATCATGTGAATAAATTAACAAAAACCTTAAAAATGAACATCTTTTCATCAAGAACCAAATCATATCATCAGATAAATTTAATTAAAAGAGAAGAAAATTTAGAATTGGCATATGCTTCATATGAATCGACGAAGAGTTATTCAGATAAAAACCCGGAACCAACTCCTGTCCTGGTTCTGCATGGGTTTATGGCTTCCAAGAATAATTGGAATAGTTATTGCAAGAAATGTCACGAAAACACCAAATCCAAAGTGATTGCTATTGATGCGAGAAATCATGGGGACTCGCCACATGCTACGGAAAATTCTTATGACGATATGGTTATTGACATAAGAGAGTTTATGTACAAAATGGATATGAAAAAGATTAATTTATTGGGCCATTCGATGGGCGGAAGAACCGCGATGCTTTTTGCACTCAAATACGTAAGACCAATGAGAAATGAGAGAAATGAGAAAAAAAATGTGGATTTTAAATTTTTATTCATTTATAATTTCACGGGATCACCCCCATTTACAAAAAAATTAATTTACATTATACAATAGTGTACAATAGAACATTACATCACAACTTAAAATACATATAGTAATAATAATAGTAATAGAATAAGGCTGAAATTTTTGAATTTGCTCAGAGATATCCCAATTAAATCTAAAATTCTTTCATTTATAAATCGAAGTGTTATGATTATGTATGCCATAATTTTAAGTATGGAACCTTAAGTGAAATAAATCGCTAAACCTTAAAATTCTGTTTGAAACATAGAAATGAATTTAAATTGAAAGGGATGTATCCTAACGAAAGAAAAATTTTTGTGACAGAGAGGTTTTGGCTTTCTACCTCCATCTTCATACAAAAAATGTGGGAATCTTCCAAAGAAAAGAATGAAGTAATCAATTTCAAAATGAACTTTTCACAAAGATGTGTAGATCATTTTTTTTGGATCAATTGCTTTCTTCCTTACTTTGGAAGTTTTCCAAATTTTTTACATAAAGATGGACAAGTAGAAAGCCAAAACCTTTCTTTCACATAGAAATAGATGTTTTATAAGATTTCAGGAGCAAGAATTGAATAATTATAATTTAAATGACTGAATATGACCTTTTTAACCTTTTTTGACAAATTTTAGCATTGAAAGTAGGTTGTGTATGTAGAATAGTCTTATAAATAGGTATATATTCTGATTTTAGTTGACTAGTCTAATGAAGTAGTAACATTTGTGTACCAAATTATTTTGTAACATATTATGTTCTGCTTTTACAGATGATTAAATTCTATTCTATTCAGTTCGTACATGTCTATATCAAATAGGTGAAAGTTATCTGGAATATTTATATTTTTCATAAACTCGGATGATTGTCGGTTGTAATTCTGATTTTATTTTTTGTGCTATCATACAGTAGAAGTTGTTTAACACGTTAGGATCTATATCCACATTAGTAGGCGATATATTCCCTTTTCCACGTAATTTATTTATTATAGCCCAGTTATCTTTTGCTTTATTTTTAGCCTTGTATAGTGTGTCTTCAAAATATCATTGTTTGGCAAGCTTTATCACATTTCTATGAATGGTTCTGTATGTATTGAAATATTATATGAAAATTTCATCAGTTATGAATTTTTCAATAGTATGTAGCGATCTCAAGTTTATTGCCGATTTTTTTATACCTTGGCTTTTTTTCTTTATTTTTGATTTTGATTTTTTTTATTGAAAAACATTGTTTGAATATATATCTCAGGTAGTTTTAAAACATGTTGATTGAATCATCAAAATTCAAAACGTTTGTCCATGGTGTTATATTACATAGGTTTCTAAATGATTCGTAGCTCGCCTTGTTATATATTCTTCCGTATCTGTATTTACTTCTTTCATTCACTGTTTGGAGTGATATTTAGAAAATAAGAGCTTCATGGTCTGAAAGGCCTGCAGGAACAGTCTCACAACTAATATTCTGTTTTTCCAAATTTGAGCAGATATTGTCAATGATAGTGGCTAAATACATGGTTATTCTTGTATGTTCATTAACATGCATGGTCAAGTTCAGAGAGGTCAGTAAGTTTAATAGATACTGCTTTAACATACACTCTTCATCGTCGTAATTCATATTAAAGTCACCTTTGAGTTAATTGGTAGGTTTGATGAAATAATTTCAAGTTTATTTAAAAAGTTTTTAACATCGGAATTAGGCGATCGGTAAATGCAAATTATATAGATATTGTTCTTTTTTTTCACGCACCAAAGAGAATTAGTATTCATTCTCTACTAAGAGAAAGGCATACTTATCAATGTTCAATAATATAAGATCATTGAGTATTTTATCATTCACTAGAATCATAGTTCCATCATATGCCGAGTTACTTCTGCAATATTTGGCTACAATGACATAATAATAATAATAGAATTTATTCATCAATCAAAGATTATACAAGGCATTATACATACACATACATAACACTTATCAGACTAGTCAAGAAAGAAAAGAAGGTAATCTACAAATAAGTTGTT
>WOGO01003597.1:0-14160 GCA_015342085.1 Leptinotarsa defecta | reverse complement strand
TCTTCAATTGTCCAAGGGTATCGCTGTGGTATTCAACAAGAAATTCGGTCAAACGCAAACGCATGACTCATCGGGAATGCACTCGATAAGCCACCGCAAATAATCTAGGCCAGTGCCGAAAACCCTAGAGAGATCCGGAGCGTTCGTTGACGATATTAAAAGCCACTCTCCGTCCCGAGCAGAAGTCTGTACTTAGAAAGTGAATAGTGCGTTTAAAGAAAGAAATCTAACTGTGAAGATAAATTAAGCGTTAATTGCTAAGTGTTGTATATAAATTAGTTGTGAAAGTGAAATATTGTTAAAAATAAATTTGTTTAAGACAGTTAATTCTTTAATTCGTTACAATATTATAGATATACCTACGTATTTATGTATACTCAAACACGAGCATCGACAGTTCGCAAAGATTTAAGAACCATCTGTTTCAGCCTGTTGGGCATCGTCAGTACCGGGCAGGTGGTCCTCTATTGGAGACAAAATGTGAATAACCAAGAACAGTACTTGATGAAAAAAACTGCGTGAATGCAAGCGAGAAATTAATGGAACCACTTATAGGTGCGACATCCAAGTTAACTTGCCAAGTTTTTTATATCAGTGTTGGTGGTGTGACTAATTAACCATTAGCAGGAATTTGGGAAGCTATCCTGGAATGTCATCGAAAATCGAATCCACATGTTTTTAGAAATGATATGAACTCGAGAAAGACTAATGCAGTCGAAGTGCTGAAAAATAATTCAATTAAAATCAAGAAACAAATAGAAAAGTACTATTCGGATAACACCCTAATTGATTTCAATTCAAGAGCCACTGGTAGACAGTTGATTCAGCCTATTGGGCATCGTCAGTACCGGGCAGGCGGTCCCTGATTGAAGACAAAATGTGAGTAGGAAGTCGTCCTGATTTCGTTCAAGTTGGAGCCTGGCTCCTTTACTCTTTCAACTGATGTTTGTCAGAGGGACAAATGGGTCATGACTGATGGTAAGATGACGACATGAATGTCATCGGACATCAGTGCCACCCTTCACGGTGTACCCCTACCTGGCTGGGGTGAGACGGATAAAAAGATTGTTCATCTTTTAACGAAGGACATAGGGGCCTCATTCAACAGAGTGTCGGGGCCTTCTATATTGGGAGGGGTCGTCTACAGCATAATCTGTAGCTTCCCTAACTAGCGGATTATCATGAGTTTCTGCGCAATCAAAAATTCGCTAATTTCTCGACTGAACGGACTGCCGAATAGAAGATAGCTGCAAATCTCTGCGGATGGCTTCATTCCGTACGAACCAAGGAGCATTCACAATCATCCTTATCAACTTGTTTTGTAATCTCACCAGAATGGAGATATTAGACATGGCCGCTTGTCCCCAGACGCCTGAAGCATACATGATGACAGTCTTAAACATCGTGTTGTAGATGGTAATTTTATTCTTGAGACTCATATTGGATTTTCTGTTAATTAGAGGGTACAGAATGGGTATCCGGTCCTCGATCCTTGTTTTAACTGATATAATGTGTGGGTTCCAAGTGAGTCTGCGGTCTATTAGAAGGCCGAGGTACTTTACCCGCGCTTGCCAGTTAATCTCCCTTCCAGAGACCCTCACTTTCCCAGTCGGAGAAGATATCTTTCTTCCCATGACAAAATGGGAATAACCAAGAACAGTACTTGATGAAAATAACTGCGTAAACGCAAGCGAAACATAAGTGGAACCACCTATTGGTATGACACCCAAGTTAACTTGCCAAGTTTTTATGTCAGTGTTGGTGGTTTGACCAATCAACCGACAACTGCAATAGCAGAAATTTGGGAAGCCAACCTGAAATGCCATCGGAATACGAATCCACATGTTTCTAGAAATTATATGAAATCTAGAAAGGTTAATGCAGTCAAGCTGCTGGGAAATAATTCCATGAAAATTAAAAAATAAATGAATAAATAAGTACTTTTTTATCATTTCCATATTGATTTCAATTTAAGAGCCATCGGTGGAGAGCTGTTTCAGCCTATTGGGCATCGTCAGTACCGGGCAGGTGGTCCTCGATTGAAGACAAAGTGAGAAAAACCAAGAAAGTACTTGATAAAAATAGCAGCTATTTTTTGTCCTAAACCTAAAAAACGTATGCCTCGAGGGTGTTTTTGAATGCTGCGGCATCAGATCACAACAAAATAAAACTACCTTTATCTATATGTATAGACCACCAATGGGAGATTTCCAGTTGTTCTTAGACTTACTTGAAGGATTATTGACATTATATTATAGGAATAATGAGAAAGTTATTATAGGAGGAGATTTTAATATTAATTTCTTGAAAAGTGGCTCAAATATGAACCAGCTATATGATGTAATAGCCGCGTACAACATAATGCGTACAATATATGAACTAACCCGAGTGACAGCCTCCTCGAGCACGTGCATTGATAATTTTCTCATAATCAAAATGGCAGATTACGAGGTAAAGATCAGATAACTATGGACAAATAATTGAATTCCCAACAAAAAATACCACTAACTCCAATGTTTCGAATTCTTATTATTTGAGTTTCTCAGAGAAAAATATCTCAGATTTTAGAATACCACTGGGAAACGAGAACTGGCAGGACGTTTACAAGGAAACATGTCCTAACGAAGCATATAATATATTTAATGAAATCCTTCAATATTACACTGATGTATCTTTTTCACTGAAACAGACAAAAAAAACAAAGAAAGTCAACTCTAACCCTCTTACCCCCGAACTTTTTAACCTCAAGATCATGGTTTCTCTATATTCAGAATGCGCGAGAGTGAACGAAAATTTCAAGGATATATGTGGCCAAGTAACTATAACATACAGGGATAAACTAAAGCAGAATAATCAAAGATGCATTGAGCATAAGATAAATAGTTCTCACAATAAATCAAATACCATGTGGCAAACTATAAATAATATTCAGAAAAACAACTATAAGCCTAAAGATATTTCCATTTTCAATGGTGAACACAAGGTGTCATGTGTTGACATGGCTAACAGTTTTAATGCTCATTTCACGAAAGCGGAGGAATAAAGAGAATATAATCTGAATTTTATGGAAAATACAGTCGCACTCTGCCCAAACTCCATATTTCTCCACCCAATCAAGGAATATGAGGTCTTTGATTTAATAAATGAATTAAAGAATTCTAATGCTGATGGATACGATCAGGTCTCAAACAATCATCTAAGAAACTGCTACACCGTTGAAGAGTTTTATTAGTTTCTCTCGATAAAAAAAAACTGTTAATTACCTTCATATGTACAGCTTAGTATCTGTCGTGTTTTGTTGTTTTATATTCATAAATGTTTGTTTTTAGTTATACATGGACGTCTTCCTTGTTACGGTATGTGAATGTTTATTGTAATGCTTTCATACTGTTCAACAAGTGAAATAAATATTATTATTATAAAATCAAGAGAATTTTTATATATTCCAGTAATGGATTTGAGTTCACAAGAAAATTTTCAGCCTAGTAATCGCAGAATTTTACTTTCTCCTTCTGGAAATCAATTAACTTCGCCTTCAACTGTTATCTGCATAGCCAGTTATACAGTGAGTAGAGAAAGCGAAAGTACTGAGTGAAAATTAAGTATTAGAGCCTAGGATTGTTCTATAAAAGTTCAATAATTTACTGTTACGTTTTTCCCGTAGGTTCGTCCTCACTTTACAATTTATTTCACTGCTACGCTGATAATAAGATACAAAAACTCCATCTAAACTTCGATTGACTCTCGAATGTCTATTGCCTCATTACCTCAATTTGCACTGCACATTCCAAATTAGATTATTTCTCCTACATCGCGGTGATGCCTGTATAACCCAATAGAACTCTTCGGAAGTTAGTGGAACACAACTCCAGGAAATAAACGGTATTCTAGAAGTTTCGGCAGGATACATAAGTGAGGCTGAGCATGGCCTTGACTATAGCTTGTCCGGACTATAGCTGCAGTTAAATATTCCAAGAGCTGAACTCCACTTCTGGAAACAAGATAGAAAAAACATGTTAATAAAAAAATTGGAGATTGTAGAATGGGTTAATGAGGGTCATACCGTCTCGAAGGTTTGGCAAGACCAGTACATCGAAACCCTAAAGTATGCCTCTAAGTACAGCCATACTTTTCTACTTTTCCAAAATGACGTTTCGACTTTTCGAAGTCGAAACGTCAAACGATGCAAAACTTTTAGCGTGGTGGTTCAACCCAAAATTCAGATATTCAGATTTCCAACCGCGGAAACCTATTCTATTTGTTTACTTCTCTGGTGACGTTTGTAAAACTTTATCCATCTCCATTATCAAACCAATGATCAATTTGATATTATCAATGTCAATAATAATATCAAATGGATTTACATCAAAAGACGAATTATAACTACGGATAAAGAAAATCAATAGTCTTTAAAACGTACTTGTGATGCACTGTTTGGAACCTTTGGTGTAATAATGAATATTACTGGAGTTTTACCTAACCCCAAATCATTATTTCAACACATTGACACGTATTTCGATCACCAAGTGATCATCTTCAAGAGGAAGATCAAACTGAACAAACATAGTTTGATCTTGAAGATCTTGAAGATGATCACTTTGTGATCAAAAAACATGTCGAAGTGTTAATGTAACGGTTTGGTTTTGGAAAAAAACTCCATTATCATTCTTTAAAATGCAAAATTTCATAAATTCGAATTACTGACAAATTAATTTTTTTTAAAAAAGCTAATTTATCAAATGTAGTAATTTTTTGCCGTTCCTACATTTGTATTTATTTTTAAATTTGATATTCTGATAATTTTATAGACCTGTAGAAGGTTACAATCCTAAATAATAACTATTCTGTTCAAAATCTGTTTTAACGTTAATCAGCTGTCGCCCCCATACGAACGACAACTCTCAGAAGTTGAGAAACTTGTGCAAGCTAAGGACTAACGAGGTCTCACCTTTCAACGTGTGATTCCTAACACGAAATAGATAAAGATAATTTCAAAATCCTCCACACATACGAAAAAGGAAAAACGATGATTTTGTTGGCATATATGAAAATAAAGAAATCAAATGAAAATCACAATTCTAACTCAACAAACAACTTGATCTAAACAATAGTCCTCTTCAGAACCTATAACTCAGTTTCCAAAACCTACATTTTATCTGCTACTGCTATTAATTGAGGTTATCCCAGCTATAGACAATTAGGTATTAAATTATTTATGATAGGTATAGGCAATGTACGTATAAATACTTAGATTTAAATGTAATCTACTTAGTTTTGAAAATGGTGTAATAACCGAAACTAGTCAACGAATACAAAACTATCGTGGAAAATAGTCAAAAGTGTGTGTTTATAGTGTATCCTCAGTTAACATGAATTTCCACAAAATAAACAGGTCGTCAATCAAAGAAGTCAATTTTTTTTATACGTATATATCTTTCCTCGATATTTTTCAGTTTTGATTTCTATCTATATATAATACCGCGGAAGATTTTAATTCTGTGATTTTATAATTAAAAGCTGAATATTCAATCAGTTTAATGTATGTAATTGTACTTAATTTGTCTCATAATGAAGTATGTATACATACTTTATTATGAGACATTCACTGAACAATTTTATAAAATGGCAACATATTGTTTCATCATACAATGACTTCTTTTGGTGTGACTTTACACACCCATATGTGTCTTTATACATCATATGGCAAAACACGTGTTGCATTTTTGTGGAACTGTTTAGTGAAAATCTCACAATGAAGTGTTTTTGGATGCCACATGGATTTTCTCATGTATTACGTGATATTGTCATATAAAACATAGCTCTTTACTAAAATTGTATGAATTTGTGATGAAATGAGAATCGAGTTATAGGAAATGGCGTGAACTGATAGAAAACCCATGTGATAGCGGTCTGAAGATAATTATGTAGTCTCATTTATTTGTTCTTCAACACTTCGGTATTTGATTTTGATATTCGAAAAGGAATTTTTAGGGAGTGATTCAGTTTTACCGTTGTATATTAGATACTGATTGTACCAAGATTATTAGGAGAATGGCATTAATGAATAAAGTGAAACTGCTAAGTGCGGAACAGGTGATCACATTAATTAAAAAGGTTAGTTACTGTATTATTTTTTTTTTTCATTTTCATGAAAATATGGAAACATCAAAAAATTGAATATAATGCGAACAAACTCGCAAACAACAACTGATTACATATGTTTATTCCATCTCTATTGTGCACTAAAAATTATGACAGGGTATTTAGTTTTTTTTTCGCAAATGGGGTACTGTGCCTCTTTTCGTTTGTAACTAAATGATCAGCACCACTTCTTCATAATTTTTGATAAACCTCTTCTTTTCGAAGATACAGGACAAAGAGAATTGTTGAAAATGATAACAATTTATCATCGACAATGAGCTGACACGGCGAACTTGGTACATACTTCAGGCATTCAAAGATTATTATAGGTAGTAATATGAGTCATCAGAATATTTTAACACTTGTATGTTGGAATGATAGCTCAATAGCTGAAACAGAAAATGTACAGCAGAAAGAGTGTTACCTGGTAACACTGACTACGGCACTTCTCCCGTACGATATATTTTTCATCTGCAGTGAATTGATTCGCAATATTTCGCAGTCTGATTGCAGATTTGATCTTCTCGCTCGCGTCTTTGTGAATGCAAACAACATTGCTGTCTTTACTTCCGTTATGACATCACGTTATGTTAGGAATCACACGTTAAAAGGTAAGACCTTGTTAGTTCGTAGCTCGCACAAGTTTCTCAACTTCTGATAGTTGTCGTTCGTATGGGGGCGAGAGCTGATTGAAGGAAAAAACAGAACAGAACAAAACAGATTACATTGGAAGAAGAGGTAATGCATATAAATTGATAGAGACATATCTCACGGATAGAAAACAGAATGTGAAAATAAGAAGAGAATTAGGAGCAGATAATCTAATGTGGAGTGTTGCAAGGAACTGTCCTGGGTTCGTTGCCTCTTAGTATTTTTTTTTCGATCATACGTTTTGCAGACGATACTGCTGTACTTTACTCTGAGCAATCTTGGTCTAGATTCAAAGACATGACAGAGAAAGATTTAGAAAAAATAAAAGATTGGTTCGACCATAAACAGTTTCCATTGAACTTCAGATAAACGTATTACGCCATTTTGTAATGAAAAATTTACACTTTCTCAATTGAATCAAATAATTTTTGAAACTGGTGTTGAAAAAGCCTCCTCGTAATCCCAGTGATATTTTACATGAACTAGGACTATCCAGTCCTAGACAGCTGTTCTACGGGTCATTGGTATTGAATCAATATGGGGAAAGGGAAACGTTATGTAGGTCAAGCCATAACTACACCACTCGAAATAAAAACAGGTACCTTTTATATACGAGTCAGTAGGACAAAGATCTCACCATCTTTTGAGCCCCGTTGTGTTTATTCCTTTACCAGAAACCATTCAAACTTTTCTGTTGTATACTCGATTGAAACATTCATTGAATGAAATTCATACGCAATATAGCTCGCACAACAATTGAAATAAAAATAAAAAAAGTTATTCGTAAATATCTTAAATATCCTTTACCTAATTTTATTGTAATTTGGCAATGGTATTCATAACATTGAGGAGCTAATTCAGCCCGAACGTGATTCAATTTATTGAGTCCAGTGGCGTCTCGAGCGGGATTTGAACGAATATGTTTGACTTAAAAATGTACGCCACTGACTTTTGACTTTTGTGCAATTTTTATTATTTCTTTGGATTGAGCAATCGGAAATACAACTTTTTTGTCTCCTGAATTTTTTCGTATCTTGCTTAGTTTTTAGGAAAAAAAAGTCGACCTAATTGCATATCCCTGGACCTCACAAGGAATAATAAAGGGAATTAAATGTTTCTTCTGGAAATTATTATTTTTATAATTTTTCATTAGTAATTATGTAACAATAACAACAAATATTAAATAATCTAGACATCTAGACTAACGAATTGCACTGAATTAAGTGTTTTGGAAATGGACTCTTTCGGCTACACTACAGCCGCACTCCTCTGTAAATACCATAAATAATAATCAAGGGTTGCCTTGGAAATTGATTGCAGCATTTAATAAACAACATGACAGTTGTTGTCAACTTTATAAGCTTTCAATTTAAAATTGTTATAAAAAGTGTGTTTAGTGGTTATTTTTCAAACCATTTTTATAAAACATGGTTCAATTTACTAACAGTGAAATGGCAGATATGCATTTCTGTTGTGGAATTTCCTCAGCGTCTAGTGCCTAATAGAAGAACTTTTGTACGTCTCCATGCACGATTTTCTGAAACAGGCATCTTAAAAAGATCGACGGTTGTCATTGGGATGCTTGCAACGGTACGAACAGTTCATATTGAAGAAACTGTTTTAAATGAGATTGAAGTAAATCCTCATACCAGTACTCGGAAAATAGCTGAAGAACTGAATATTACCCATGTCACAGTGTGGCAAATTTTAAGAGCCCAGCAGCTATATCCTTATCACATACAACGTGTGCAAGCTCTATTGCCCAGAGATTTGCCTGTAAGACTAGCTTTTTCTAATTGGTTACGCGGTGAAATAAGAAGAAATCCAGGTTTCCTAAGTCGAATATTGTTCACATATGAAGCTTGGTTATCTCGCAATTCAATTATTAACTTCCACAACAATCACATTTGGACAGAAAACAATCCACACGCCTTGATAGAAGAAAATTTTCAAGAACAGTTTTCTTTTAATATTTGGGTTGGAATTGTCGGTGACCATCTGATTGGGCATCACTTACTTCCATCTAGACGTAATGGAGAAGAATACCGAAGGTTTTTAGAATTTGTTTTACCTGGACTTTTATAAGAAATTCCAGTCATGGAAAGATTCCGTATATGGTACATGCACGATGGTGCTCCACCCCACTTTAGTTTAGTGGCACGGCACTTTTTGAATGAAAATTACCATAATCGCTGGATTGACAGAGCAAGCCCACACCTATGGCCACCTCACTTGCCCAAAATGAATCCTTCAGATTATTTTCTCTGGGGACACCTTGAAGCGTTGGTATACAAAACTGCTATTCAAAGTGAAGAGAATTTACGGAATAAAATCATTAATCTATGTGACATGATAAAAAATACGCCAGGTATTTTCAGAAGAGTGCGAAATTCAAGGATGCGGCGACTAGACGATGGTATTGAAGCTGAAGGAGGCCATTTTCAACACTCAATTTAGTGCAATTCGTTAGTCTAGATGTTAATGTTATTTAATATTTGTTATTATTGTTACATAATTAGAAATGAGAAATTGTGAAAATAATAATTTCCAAAAGGAACATTTGATTTCCCATATTATTTCTTGTGGGGTCCAGGGATATGCAATTAGGTCGACTTTTTTTTTCTTAAAAACTGAGCGAAAAAAATTCAAGAGACAAAAAAGTTGTTTTCTAATTGCTTGAAGTGTAATTGCTTTTCGAAGTGCTTATTGCCTAATCTAAAGAAATAATAAAAATTGCACAAAAGTCAGTGGCGTACATTTGTGAGTCAAAAATATTCGTTCAAATCCCTCTCGAGACGCCACTGGACTCAATAAATTGGATCACGTTTGGGCTAAATCAGGTCCTTAATATTATAAATACCGTTGCCAAATTACAACAGAATTAGTTAACGGAAATTTAAAATATTTATGAATAACTTTTTTTTTATTTTTATTTTAACACCCTGTATTTTGAGAACGAAGGATTTACGGACCCATGTTTATATGAACATTCCGTCTTAAAATTGCCTAAGGAATTGTCTGTTGAATTTATGGTACATACTTAATCAACACCCTGCATAGTGGATTGCGTCGAGCGATATCACAGTAAATTTGATACTTTTATACTTATCTTATTTAGAAAAATAAGCCAGAGATTTTCTTTCGTTGTGGCAACAAAAATATATGTTATGTTCACTTTTTAGAAAATAACTTTATTTTAAAAATACAAAATTTTAATATAGGGTTCATTTATAGTATTTGGGCAGATATATCAGCAGGAAACGATGAAAAACAGAATGACTATAACATTCAGCTAACTCTAATGACAATTTCACCACTTACCCAAGCGGATAGTTCAATTGCAACAACAGTCACGAAGAAGCAGTCTAATAGCTGAAAAATTTGCATCCCACTTCACAGTTGATTTTCTGGGAAAGGCACCACCCACTATTTCCACACTAGAATCCACAATACCGGAAATAATTGTTCGACAACGTCTAGTTTGAGAAATTACGAAACAGCTCAATATCAACAATCAACAAGGTGTCTGGTCCTGATGAAGTGCCCGTAATCGTACTTGGAAAGTGCGCAAATGAACTCACACCAGTATTTTGCAGACTTTCCACCATTTCTTACAAGAAATGGGTTTTCCCTGGAAGATTACTCGCGTTCAGCCTATTTCCACAAAAGGGCAAGAAAAATTTCCAAAATAACTATAGACCAGTCGCTTTACTATAAGTGATATCAAAAATCATTGAGGGAGTCGTGTACCGCCATATCCTTGAATATTTGGAAGGCTTCAATATCTTGAACGATCTCTAGTATGGCTTTCGGAAACAAAGATCAACAGGCGACCTTCTATCGTATGTTACACATATTTGGTAAAACACAATCGAGGAACATGAAGAATCAAGCGCTGTTGCTTTTGATATTTCTGAAGCCTTTGACAGTGTGTGGCATGAGGGTTTGCTGGTTGATTTTCGATACTATGGCTCGTCGGAGCATTCCTGTGTATGGCTCTTTAGCTTGCTGAAAGAACGGTCCCTACAAGTGACAGTCGATGAATATCTCTCGAATACTTTCAAGAACAACGCTTTTGTTCTCCAAGAATCTATATTGTCTCCAACCCTCTTTTTATTGTATATCAGTGACTTATTGGCAAAAAACAAAAATCCAATATATTGCTTTTCTGACGACAGCACAATTGCCTCGTCCCTACATTTGGATTTGAGGACATCGGCTGCGGATGAAATCTTCATGAGGATCTACAAGTGATTCCAAACTCAGGCATCGGTTTTCTCTAAAAAGATTAATGTCTCCGAACCGGATATAATAATTTCAGGTCAGACAATTCCGCTTTCTGCTTCGATAGGTTTGTTGAGGGTTGAAATGGACACCAATATGTCTTGACACAATCATGTTGCTGGAATTGCAAAGGCTGCTTCTCAAATGCTTGGAATAATAATCTGAACCAAAAGGCTGCACACACCTCAGCAGCTTTTGATGCTTTATAAAGCTCAGATCAGCCCCTTTTTGGAGTATTGTTCTCATGTATGGAGCTCCGCCCATAAGCAGACTCTGAAGCTGCTGGACTTCATCCAGAAAAGAACCATCTGCTTGATTGAAAACACGAACATTACTTGCAACCTTGATAGTCTAAAATATCGAAGAAAGGTTGGAGATTTGTCTTCCTTCTATAGATACTATACGGGAAGTGTTTAAGCGACTTGGCACATTTGATTCCACCAAGAGCGGTAATATCAGAAATACACGACGGACTGTGGCTGCTCATTGTTTTGAGGTTCAACTTTGTAATCATTGAACCTCAACTGTTTCTTTTTATTTGGAGAACGGCATTTATGTGGAAAAAACTTTCTGGGAACGTTTTTCAAATGGAATCAATCTTCAGCGAATCAAATCCATTGCAAATCTCCACATTCGCATAGGCACCGCTCTTGGAGCGCCTCAATGATTTTCCTGTAGTCTGAGAAGTCATCATCTCTGGTAACATGACATGATAACGTGGAGACAAACCAATCTACTTACGATATAACAACGATATAATGAATTTTTTACATGAAATATAGTTTTTGAATCCAAATTGCTCGGTAATTGGACGCCTTCTTCAATCTGGTCTTCAAGACGGACGCTGAGTCTTATTTTGGGGATGAATCTTGCTAAATATAGCTGGGCCATTATTGATCTTGGTGGTATTGGTGGGCTGCCTTCATTTCACAAAGTAATTTTCATTGCATCACATTCTTCAGATAACACATTTTCTTTTGTAGTTGGTTTTCATCCTAAGTACCAAAACTCTAGTACTAAACGTCGACATTCTGCATCATTTTGGTTTTTTCAAGGGTCCGCATTGAAAACTATCAAACTTCGAGATTGAATTATTCCACATACATGAACTCCGTAGTATCTCACGAACGACGCTTCAATGAAGTCAACTTATAAGAATAACAACTAGATAAAATGAGCAATTGTTTTCAGTCTACAGCGACTTGTCTGTGATGATATTGTTCTCTTTGGGTTCGAATCACATAAACTGCGATGTTTGTTCCCAACACAAACAAACTGCACAATTTTCCACGAACAATGTCAACACTATGCAGTTAACACTTCGAAGAAGTTCTTTTGTCAGCTAGAAATATAGTACACAGTTCCATTCACTTTTGTCAAAAAAATCACGTTTTGCAAGTTCTCCTGCAAAGACTTGTCGATACGTGACTCCATTTCATCGCGAATAAACACTGGCGCACATATGGACATTTGTTCTTCTACGTCACAGTCACTTCAACTCGAATATGTCGAACAGTTCACCTCATTTGATTATACTATACTATTTCAGCAGACCATTACCACACACTCACCAAATTATTTCAACATACCATGCAAGGAGAATGATAGCACAAATTATTCAATCATTATCATGCATAGTTTCACAAAATGAGTGGCATACTTGAAGACTAGCTGTGAATCAAAATACCTGCACTGTAGGTTAATGGACTGATACCTATCAGAAAACAACCAGGGTAGTGGCTAATATCACGAAGGGCATCGGATTATATTCGACAGGTATCAGTACAGAATTCTTCACTGAAGTTAGTCCTGCATATGTTACTGGCGATACAACTGACGGAATCGATTTTGGAAAATCATCGACTTCATGTTGGTAATAGACACTACTTTGTACTGACGAGTGGCTAAATAGCCCGAAATCGGTCTGCAAGTATGTTGCAATAATTGAAAATCGATTCCGGCAGTTGTATCGCCAATAGCATATGCAGGACTTCAGTAAAGAAACCTTCACCTATACCTGTCGGATATATTCCTCTGCCCTTCATGGAATTGAGCAGGAGAGCGTTGCTTTCTGATAGGTTTCAGTTCATTAACCTACAGTATAGGTAATTTGAGACTGGCTTGAATGAATTGTTCTTTTAGATGATTTGATTTACAGCCAGTCTACAACTTTGCCCACTCATTATGTAAAGATTTTTTTCATATACTAGTAATTAGGTGAATTAGGGAAATGCGGTTGGTTAGCTTGTTCACCAGCAGATGATGCGTTGACATATATTTTGTTTGTCGTTCAGTTCTGCCTAGTTCGAAGAATGATAGTCTGAAAAAAAATCTATTTTCAATTATAGGAAATCATCGACTCCATGTTGATGATAGACACTACCTTACACTGACGAGTGGATAATTTCGCACTGATACCAGTCAGATATAATACAACGCCCTCCGTAGTATTAGCCAGGGAAGTAGTTATTTTCTGATAGGTGTCAGTCCATTAACCTATAGTGTAGGTTATTTGAAACTGGTCTGAACGAATTGTTCTTTTATATAAGATAGTTTATAGATTATCTAAACAAGAGCTACTTCATAAGAACGGACCAAACACACAGATATCATAATCATAATAACGCTAGACAAAGCACTCTCTGCAGGCTACGAGGAACCTCAGATCCTCCGATACAGGATTCAATCATCTATATCAGAATATCACTGGAGTTTAGTCCAAAACACCCAATCATTATTTTTAACGCTTCGGCATGTGCTTCAATCACAAGTGACCATCATCAAAAAGAAGATTGAACCTAATCTTTCTCTTGAAGATGATCACTTGGTGATCGAAACACGTGTCGAGGTGTTGAAAATATCGATTTGGTGTTGTGATTAAATTCCGGTAATAATCATTACTACACCAAAGGTTCCAAACAGTACTTCTCACAAGTACATATATATCAGTATCAAAATATATAATCATCTATCCACTACAATAAGAAGCATTTCTTGCATCATACTTTTTGAAAATTGACAAAAAGCTACCACTACTACTCACCATATGTTCTCAATGACTATTTTCCTTCACCTTTCAATATT